>PVKM010012452.1:0-31651 GCA_004027735.1 Carollia perspicillata | reverse complement strand
AATTTGCATTTCTCTGATGGCTAGCGATATTGAACATCTTTTCATGTGTCTCTGAATCCTCTGTATGTCCTCCTTGGAGAAATGCCTGTCCAAGTCCTTTGCCCATTTTTTAATTGGGTTGCTTGTCTTCTTGGAGTGGAGTCGTGTAAGTTCTTTGTATATTTTGGAGATTAAACCCTTGTCTGAGGTATCATTGGCAAATATGTTTCCCATATGGTTGGGTCTCTTTTTATTTTAATGCTGTTTTCCTTAGCTGTGCAGAAGCTTTTTATTTTGATGAGATCCCCTTTGTTCATTCTTTCCTTTATGTCCTTTGCTCTGGGGGTTCTGTCAGTATTTTATAACAGCAACATATCTACAAGCTGTTGGAAATCAGGAACTATTCTTTTTTAAAAAAAATTTTGAAGTGTGTTTATTGGTTTGAGAGAGAAAGAGAGAGAAACATTGGTATGAGACAACTGATTGGTTGTCTTCCATACACACCCTGACCAGGAACTGAACCCCTGAGATTTTGGTGTAGGGGACAGCAACACTCCAACCAGCTGACCCACACTGGCCAGGGCCAGAAACTGTCCTTAATGCTTAATAGTTTATGTTAATTTAGTGGCTTTCATGTGAATTTTCTCATCTAATTTATGTACTCAAAAGTACGTGTATTGATTTTATAGAGAGACGAAAGGAGAAAGAGAGAGAAACATCATTCGGTTGCCTCTTGTATACTCCCCAACTGGGGATCAAACCCACAATCTAGGTGTGTTCCCTGAATGGGAATTGAAACCCCAACTTTTTGCTCTGAGGGATGACCAGCTGAGCCACACCGGCAGGGCTAATTTATGTACTTCTAATACATTAGAGTAGTTGTTTTGCTTCTACCACAGTCTAGCGCAAAGGCAATCGTACTTGTCAGATAAAGTGAACATATTACCCAGACACACAACCCACACCTTTAGGTACATACATAAGAATACACTTCAACTGGCAAAACCGTGGTGCAAGCGACTGCAGTAAGTTCCATTTTTCTCCCTGCAGCCACTTCCGCCCTGACCAGGCTCACCCTCCACTTTACAAACGATCTTTTGAGTGTGCAAGCCTCATCTGCTCACTCACTCTGCCTCTGTGCCAGTCAGAACCTTGACCACAGATGTCGAGGCTGAGTGGGAGCCGACCCTCCCTCCCTCTGCGGCCTCCTCGCAACCACAGTTCTTCCTGCTGCTGCTTCAGCCCGGAAGCGTCATGCTCTCTCCACCCAGATCCTGCGGGAACCAGCCTAGCTGCACACCTGTGGGAAACAGGAAACGGAGAGCAGACTAAGCCCAAAGTTGGCGGCAGGAAGGACACAAAGAGCAGAGGTAATGGAATAGAGGCCAGGCAAACCCTAAAGATCTGTGTAACTACAGGCTGGCTTGTTGGAAAGATAAAAAACACGGACAAACCTTTAGCTAGACTAACGAAGTAGAAAAGAGAGCACGCAAATAAATAACATCAGAGTGAGAGAGGAAACGCCACAGCTGACGCCACAGACGTGAAGGTCACAGAGCAGTGCGCACAACTGTGTGCCACACGTTGGCTAACCTCGAAGGAAGGAATAAGTTCTTAGGAACGTAACAACCTGACAAGCATTTAGAGAAGAATTAACACCAAACCTCACACTCTTCCAACATATGAAGAAGAGGGAACATTTCCACATTCGTTTTACGAGGCAGGCATTACTACCCAGACACCAAAGCCAGATGAGGACACTACAAGAAAGGAAAACTATAAGGAAGAGGCCAGTATTCCTTAAGCACATAGATGCAAAAGTTCTCAAGAAAAGACTAGCAAAACAAATCCAGCCGCACAGTAAGGAGATCATACACCATGACCTAGCTGTATTCATTCCCGGGACCCAAGGATGGTTCAACACGCAAAGGAATGAATGATCCACCACATTAGTACCCAGAACCAAAGATAAAAATTATATGATCTTAACAGATGCATAAAAAGCATCAGCAAAATTCAACATCCTTTCATCTTAAAAACTCTCAACAAATTGGGTATGGAAGGAACACACTTCAACATAATAAGCCCACAGCTAATTACTCAGCAATGAAAGGCTGAAAGCTTTTCCCCTAAGATCAGGAACAAGATAAGGGTGCCCCCCCATGGCCACTCCCATTCAGCATAATACTGGAAGTCCCAGCCAGAGCAATCAGGGAAGACAAAAAAGAAAAAGGCATACAAATCGAAAGGAAAAAGTAAAATTGTCTTTGTTTGCAGATGATGTGATCTTATATCCTAAAGACTCCACCAAAAAACTGTTAAAATGAAACAATGAGTTCAGTAAAGTTGCAGGATACAAAATCAACATAAAGAATTCAGATGCATTTCTATATACTAACAACAAACTGTGAAAAAGAAACACAGAAAACAATTATCATCCCATACACCAAAAGGTTGCAGGTTCCATCCCTAATCAGGCACATACTCAGAGTTGTGGGTTTGATCCCCAGCTGGGGCACATACGGGAGGCAACCAATTGATGTTTCTCTCTGTCTCCATTCCTCTCTGTCTAAAATCAATAAACATCCTCAGGTGAGGATTAAAAAAAAAAAGAAAGAAAGAAAATGAAATACCAGCAATTTAAGGTGAAAGATCTATACACTGAAAACGGCAAGAAACTGATGAAAGAAATTGAAGAAGACCTAAATAGAAAGATACCCTGTGTTCATGGGTCAGAAGAATTAATGCTGTTAAAATGGCAGCACTACACAAACCCATCTATAGGCTCTGTGCAATCCCTATCAAACTTCCAATGGGATTTCTCAAAAATGATAAATAATGAAGTACCCCTAAAATTCATTTGCAATGTCAGAAGACCCCCAGATTGCCAAAGCAATCATGGGAAAGAACAGGGCCGGAGGCGCCACCCTTCCTGGTTTCCAGTTCTATAACAACGCTACACTAATCCAAATAGTATAGTGTTGGCATAAAAAAGACATACAGACCGATGGAGCAGGATCGAGTCCAGAAATGAACTCCACGTAAATGATCAATACACGTGTACAGGAAGCTAAAAGTACTCAGTAGGGAAAGGGCAGTTTCTTCAATGCACGGTGTTAGGGAAACGGATATTCCTGTGCAAAAGAATGAAACTGGACCCTTACACTACTCACAAAAATGAATTTGAAATGGGTTAAAGACTTGAAAGTAACACCTAAAAACGCCAAACTCCTAGGAAAAAACGTAAGAAAAAAGCTTTCACGTTGGTCTTGGCAACAGTTTTCAGGTGTGACACCAACAGTGTGAGCCATAGCAGTTGTCGGTATGACACCAACAGGGTGAGCAGCAAGTTTTTAGGTGTGACAGCAACAGTGTGAGCAATAGCAGTTTTCAGGTGTGACACCAACAGTGTGAATAACAACAGCTGAAATAAACCAGTGGGACCACATCCAACTCCAACCTCTGCACCGCGAAGAAACCACGTGAAAAGGCAGCCTACTGCGTGGGAGAAGATATATGCCAACCGTACACCTGATAAGGAGTTCCGTATAATGTCCAAGACATATATGGAACTCACGCAACTTAATAGCAAAAAAAAAATTCCAAAAAGAAATCCAGTTTAAAAGTGGGCAGAGACACAGGTAATAATACAGTCAATACAATATGTTATAGTAACCTGATATGGTGATAGATAGTACTAGACTTAACTGTGGTGATCACATTGTAGGTACATAAGTATCAAACGACTGTTGCAAACCTAAAGTGAAGACAATATTGTGTTAACCATATATTTAAAAGGTAGTCCCCCCCCCGAACAGGCAGAGAACCTAAGCAGACATTTTTCCAGAGACATAAAGGTACAATGGATACAAGCATTATTGGCAGGAATGTAAGCTGATACAGCCACTATGGAAAACAGTATGGAAGCTCCTCCAAATACTAAAACTACCACATGGGATCCAGCAATTCCACCTCTAATTGCACACCCACAGGAAAGGAAGTCACGAGACGGAGAAGAGATGCATGTGCCCCTGGGTTCACTGCAGCCTCCTTCCCCACAGCGGAGCCGTGGAAGCAGCCTAGGTGTCAGGGGTCACCGTGGCACCGTGCTCACAAGAAGGGGCCCCTGCTTTTCTGCAGTAACGTGGATGTAGCTCGAGGGCAGTCATGCTAAGTGAAGTGAGGGACGAGGAGCGGCAGATGCTGTGATCTCACCTGTACGTGGAATCTGAACAGGCAGGACTGGGGGACAGACGGGCGCTCAGCAGAGGCTGGGACCGGCGGAGAACGGAGATGCTGGTCCGAGCGGCCAGCCAGACTTCTCGTTGCGAGTGAGTTCTGGGGACCTGAGGTGTGGTGTGGTGGCTGCAGTTAACAACACCGCATTATGTACCTCCAAGTTGCCAGGAGAGTGAGTTTTAAATGTTCTCACGAAAAAGGTGATGAATTACGTGAGGCAGTGGAGGTGGTAAGGAACCTTACTGTGGTGATTATTTCACAGCACATACATGCACCAACTACATACAGGCACTGCGTCACCACGCTGCACACCGTAAACTCATGCAGTGTGGTGTGTGAGTTACACCCCAGTAAGGCTGGGATGTAACTGAGCTTTACGCTTACGGCTTGTGGATTCTCACGTGCCTGTGTTGACTTGCAGCCGAGTCTTTAAAAATCACATGGGGACCACTTCACATACTTGCCATTTTTCTGGTCTGTTTCTACTTTGAGGTTAAGGTTCCTTGGCCAAACTCTGGCTACATTAATGATTCCAGCCTGTTGTTCTCCCCCTCGAATCACTGACCTCAGCATCTGGACTCAGTGCATTCATGTGATCTAACAGTGTCGTGACTTCCCTTAGGAAGTGGCCGATGAAGAAATTGCTGCCCTCCCCCGGGACAGCTGCCCCGTCCGAATCAGAAATCGGTGTGTGATGACCTCCCGGCCACGTGGTGTGAAGCGGCGCTGGAGGCTCAGCCGCATTGTCTTCCGTCACTTAGCTGACCACGGGCAGATGTCTGGGGTCCAGCGGGCGATATGGTGATCTGCGCCAGAGCCAGGGAAACCGGCTGTGACGGAAGACTTTTCTAAGACGAAAACCCTTTTCCCATCTAGTACGGGAGTCTAGTCCACCTGATGCCGTTACTCTTACATTTTCAGTGAAGACATCTGGATGGTTCATCCTGTCAGCAAATTCTTTCCTGTTGGACTAAATTAAATACACTGTTCTCATGCATGGTGCAGAATAAAAAAGTATTTTCTGTGAAAACAGGCTCTGTATGCTTGCCTTTTCCTCCAAGTTCCGTCTTCCAGCAGCCTTTCGGGGTCCCTGCACTCGAGGGCATCCTCTCCTGACACAGGATCCGAGGTACCGTTAACCCAGCTCACCGGCACAGAGCCGGCGCATCTCTGGCACATCTTAGCCCTGGGCTGGCCTCGCAGTCCACTCTCCTGTTGGGTCCTTGTCAGAGAAACAGGACGTGGGAAGGGAGAGTGGACGTCTGATTACCTGACCCTCAACTTGGTGCGATGGCAAACCAACGGTGGAACCAGTTTTCTTGTTCCATCTCCAGGGACCCTTAGAACAAAGCCCCTGAAAAGCCTGTCCGAAGAGGAGAAGTTTTGTTGCACAGTCAAGTCTCTGTCTTCAGGTTTATGTCCCCTGCAGCAGGGTGAGTCGGGGCAGCGAAAGGCTGTCTCAGGCAGGAGCAGTGCGAGCGGTGCAGTGACACAAGTGTGCAGGGCGTAGTGTGGCGGCACCTACTTAGCCCCCGGGAGGCATTCCGGGGCTGACACCTGCACATGCGCCAGGAGGCCAGCAGACAGAATGTTCTGTGCAGACAGAACGGTGGAAGCAAAGGCACAAAGGCATCAACCAGTGAAACCGTGTGTGTTTCAATGCACCAGGAACACAAAGCACAAGACAAGGGCCAAACCACAGATGTCACGGATGGCAAGGAGCTCAGACCTAATTTAAACAGCTACTGCAGAGTGTTAAGCAAGGGAATGACATCACCAGCTTGCTCTACAGGTAACTGACAGATGGGTGGCACACAGCCAAAAACGGAAAAGGCTGCAGGCAGGATAACCAGGTAGGAGCATGTCTTAATTGCCCAGGTAGACAAGGGCCTGAACTAAGGTAGCGATGTTAGCAAAGGAGATGATAGAACAAATTTATTAGGAAAGAAAATTGGGCAAGACCTAGAGACTGCTTATATCTAAGAGGTAAAAGGGCTCTCTGGCCCTGAATAGTGGGGCTCAGGGGAATGAGCAGAGCCTGCAAACCAAAAGGTCGTTGGTTCGATTCCCAGTCAGGGCACAAGCCTCGGGTGCAGCCCAGGTCCCCAGCTGGGGCTGTGCAAAAGGCAGCTGGTTCACGTTTTCCCCTCTTTTCCTCCCTTCTTCCCGCTCTAAAAATAAAATTAAAAGAACACTAAAATTCAAAGAAAGGAAAAAGAGACCCTGGGTTCCTGGTAAGGGTGACTGGATAGGTGGTACAGAGCAACCCCCGGACAGAAGATAATGGGGGTTGGGGGGAGAGCGGGTTTGGGACACATCTCCAAGTCCAGGTTTCAGTCCTGCAGCATCCGAGGGGCCTACGTCATCCTGAGGGGAAGTCGACAGTGCAGCTGGAGGGCAGTCAGGAGCTCGTGATGTTATGAGCAGGAATTACCACGATACACCTTGGATTCGTTTCTACAATTTATACCGCAAATTACAAACTTGGAGAGCTAGCTAGCTCCTCCCAACTGGAGAGTAGTGCCCATCAAATTCGAACTAGAACTTCCCATTTGCTGACTTCTGGCATGCCCGGCCAAGACACCTCCCGACCTGTTCTTTTGTTTGAACCAGGCCTCAAGCATGACCCGTATTGGGCTGCCTTCTCTTCTTCACGTCTTGTCTTTTGTTGGAAGGGCCCAGCATTTGGCTGTTTGCTTCTCCACCTGTCCTTTAACTTACCTTCTGTCCTTATAAAACCAGCCGTTATGTCCAAGGGCCTGACTAACCACGGGTCCAGTTATTTAGAAATGAGTTTTCACAGTATGCTGTGCACTTTCAAACCACATCAAAGGCACATACCTGGTTATCCCTTTAGAGATGACTGATCAATCATCTCTAAAGCTCAGCCTGATCCCTGAACTTGAAGTTCACCATTTATTAACCCACCCTTGCTCATTAAGGATTGCAGTGGTGACGTTCTAAATTCCACCAGTTCTTCTGCATTAACTGGAATTTGTCATTAAGGAACTTTCCCTTACCAACAATGTATTACCCTGAAATAGATTTCTAACTGTAAAGACTAGATAAATGCATGGTTTTCTAACAACTTTCAGAGTAAATGGTGCCCAAGCAGTTTCCAAAGGCAGTAAGTAACTTTCCACCATCGTGAATTTGTAGATTTTCTGTTTCGGTCCACGCCGGACATTATTTTCAGGCTCAGATCAATCCACTGCCCCGATCCTCCGCTGTTGGGGCCTTCACCCTGTTGCCGTGGTAGAGGACACTGGCCCCCTCCTCACTTCCTGACATGAGAGAACCCAGGCTTTCTTTGGCATTTCCTGCCCCGGACTTTCCCCCGACAAGCATCTCTGGTGCTCTGGTAGGAAACGGTGTGTGGGGACCACATCTGAGCGCTAAGGGTGCCACCCATAGGTGCTGAATTCTGGACTGCCATGGCTTGACGCGTTTAGGCCCTTTTAGTTGGACTTGCTAAGAAACGGGTATCTTTTCCAGACAAAAACAGTAAGTCTATATTGACTTTGTATTTGTAAAAATCTTGGCTCCTAATCACATCCATCTACTGTAGTTCTAGCATCTCACTAGCCAATGGACAGTCAAAACGCCGTGTTCTAAAGTCACCTGAAGCAACATGTTTATAACTTGGTATGCTTTCAAATGTTAGGGCTGTTTTAAATTAGCTTCTAAATTAAATTCCAGATGGTTCTCAAGGGGAAACTAAAGAAAAAGGTACATTCACAGAAGTAGCGCTCCCACCCTGCCCCTTTCCTTCCCACTGGTAACCATTCTCGTTAGTCTGGATCCACCCTTTCGGTTTCTTTGTGAACTACGAGCAAACACACGTATGTGAGTGCATTCACACGCCCACGCGCTCTAACACAGGCGTAACTGCACCGTGAACGGTGCTCCGCACTTGGCCCTCCACCGTCCGCGCCCCGGCCACCATTCGCCACACCGGCACTCAGCGCTCCTCACTCCTGCTTGCCTGTAAGCCGACCCGTGCGGACGCGCCCCAGTTCACCCAGCTGGTCCTCCACCGACTGACATCTGGGTGGTCCCAACCTTGTGGTCAGTGTCACCATCTTCGGGGAAGGAGCTAGAGGAGCTGGGAGTCAGATGACAAGTGCACATGAAACTCTGGTGGCGGCGACCAACTGCCCTTCTGCAGCTCGAACCCTCTCATTCTCTGCACCCCACTCCCGTGTGAGTCCCCCAGACCCGCAACTGTCAGCACGCTACACTTCTGGAGTTTTCCCAATAAAGGGTAAAAAGAGTGGTTTTTCATTTCTCTCCCAAACGAGATGAGCATCCTTTCACATTGAAATCCACTTACATTTCTCTGTGAGGTCTCTGTTCTGAATTTTGGAATCCTACGTGTCTTTTATTATGTATGTGGGGATTTTTTGGCCGTGTAAACATTTATCACGTAGTTGACATTAACCACTGTTTATTGAGCCTTACTACTTCCGGTTTTCAAGTCATGTAGCGCGGGTTTCCCTCACTAGGTTCTAACAGAGCTCTAGTCGCGTCTTCTAGTGCTCGCATGGCTTCATTTTTACATCTAGATCTTTCACCTGTTTGGAATGTGCGTGTTATTACTTGTGGTTATTTCAATAAACGCTCACCTCTACTTGTTTGGAAACGCTACTACAGGCATACCTTGGAGATACTGCAGGTTCGGTTCCAGACCACTGACATTAAGTGCATATCGCAATAAAGCGAGTTGTAATCTTTTTGCTGGTGGAGGGTCTTGCCTTCCATTTGTAAAAAACGTATCTGTGAAATGCAATAAAGTGAAGCTCAATAAAAACATCTGCGCTGGGCCCCTCTCCGTTCTGTTCCATTGGTCTGTTTATTCGTGTGTCAACATCCCAGCTTTAGTGACCGTGGTTTAGTAATGGGTTCGGCAGTACTAACGACCAGCCCGCACGCTGGCTGTTTGTCCACTCTGAACGCTACCTACCAAATTCTCGCTACGGTGGTTTTGGGTAACCCTCTGTGTGTTTCACCTGCATCGCCACCTGGGATGGAGACCGCAGGCATCTCGCACCTCTTCCTGTTTTTAGGGTCAGTGATTCCCTCTAAAATAAACAATCCCCCCGCAAAGCCTAACCTTTCCTGGATAAACTGATAGTAAAGCTGTGTCACCAAATAAAAACCTAACTGTACTGGAAATAGGAAAAGATGGACTTTCACGTTTGTTTCGGCCAGTGGTTACTGCTTTGTTTTGTAAGCTGTCTGACCCCGGCAGCACTCACTAACTGGTACTAGACAGAGATGTCTGTTCTTGTCAAGATCAGACCTGGTTTCCATTTATCCATCGACACACGCATCTACGCCCAGTGAAGGACACATTCACTGGACCCCTGGGGCACCCTGAGGGCGGTGCGTGCTAATACACAAGAGATCAATGTCTCTACAAGAACCTGGAAGCACAGATACAAATTTGCATTTTATGCAAAAATTCAGGTTTTATTATTTTTTTTTACTTATTCTTACATTGGTGAGAACTGGTGCCAGGAACTTAAGCAGCAGTAACTTTTCTACCTCTCAGATGAACAAAACCACTACACAGCATTTCCACTGGGCAGGCCGCGCTTCTCGACATCCCACACGCGAACGCCCATTACTCCTTCCGGAACAAAATGACCAGCTTACTAAGGAAACCATCTTTAGAGGGACTGTTTAATAAGCGTACTTTATTTAAATAAGTCCTCCAGGAGGAGAATTCACTGCCTTGACTTAGAAGATGACTCTGTAAAGTTACCAGTTACATTTATCTGGGCAGCTCACCCACGTGTCCTCACCGAAACATCAGTATTTCCTCATCACAGTTCCCAAAAGGGCTTTATAGCCTCAAAATTCTGTCTCTCCTTTGGCTTGCTTCTCTCTCGACTGCACCCAGGCTTTATTAATGGTGCGCTTCATATCATCGTCTCCGTCTTCATAAATTTTCTTTAGAACATTCATTAATCCCTCACTAGGGTCTGTTTCCGTGTCATAGGAAGGCTTTCTGTTAAAAAAGAAAACAATTGAAACATACATGCACATCTAAAAATGGACATTCACGTACATGTGCACAAATGACCCCACTGACTGAGAGAAGTTTTACACGCATCGTTACTAAGCACGGAAAGATACAGATCAGGGTGCCGATGTTCACGGACGGCGGCGGAGTGGAGACGAGGGGAAGATACCGAGGCCCCGCAGACGCCCACGAGGCAGCACACACGAATTCCCAACGAGAGCCACGCGCGCCCACACACGGTCTCACTGGCTCCATGGAAGAGTGGGCACCAGCACGGCCAGAGGCCATCTGGGGACAGCAGGGTTTTAGGGGACTTTTAGCAGAAAAGCAAGTAAATAAGCATTTACTGTTCTGAACTGTCTTAGTTTTTTTAAAGCACGTTTCCTCATGTCACACCAACGCCCATTACACAGGGATGCCCACACATTTCCTATCAGGAAAGCCCTCCCCTGGAGCCTCGGACACGGGTCAGGGCCGGCGGCCAGAACACCAGTCCTCAACGTGGTCGGCGCCTTCTCCAGCTCCACCCGTGTCCAGCGGGGCCAGCTCACTTTCACCCTCACTCGCCCTGTGTACCACGTGCCGGGTCCCCCCCCGGACACTGGCAGCACCCAGTAACAGGGAGACCGGGTCCTATACTCGGGCAATTCCCTCCAGGCGTCAAACCAGCTCCGCAGAAAGCAGCCAGCTCCAGTCGGCCGCCCCCGAGAGGCACCCGGCGCCCGAGGGGGGGAGGGAGAGAGGCGGACGGCTGGCTGATGGCTGACGGTGCAGAGCACTGTGCCGCTGGCGTGGAACTCTTTGAATAAACACTGTTTAGGAGAGCCATCAAGTGGGAGAAAAATATTCCACCTTTCCCAGTCTCCGTCAGCAACAGTGAAACCCCTAGCCCCCCCTCAGAAACCTCTGTGGCCCTCACAAACCCTGAGGGTGCCTGGGTCCCGCGGGAACCGCTGAGCGGAACCCCTGGGCATGGGCACCGCATGTCCAGAGAAGCACCACCGGCCGGCCCAGCGCTAAGAACCAGCACCAAGAGCCAACCGAAAGCGCCGTGCTGGACACTCCCGGTAGGTTCTGACCGCTGGAGCGGGCGTGGAGGTAACTGCGCCAGCCAGTGGACACTGAGAGGTGAGCGGTCAAACCACAGGCGATACAGCGCTGTCATCCACAAGGACAAGCCGTTAAAAATGTGTAACCCCAGCAAAGACTGCGTTACAGTTCTCAGAGTGGCGAAAGTGGACTCACTCTTTGTCTTTGCACTCTTTCTCCACCTGCGTCAGGTAGTCCCACCGGGTGTTTTCCGCTTTCTTCCTACACAGGACGATCACCATGTCTGTCTTGACCTGGAAGAGAAGGTAACACGGGCCCAGCTCGGACACTCGGAAGACACGCAGCCCCTCCCTGGTCGTCACCGTCACGTCTGGGCCTGTTTTAGGTCTTACTGAGGCCTTCAGGTGGAAGGCCAGAGCCCAAGCACGCGTGCAGGAGAGAGACCGCAAGTCCTGCTAGAACACCTTCAGATACCAAGTGTCCTCTCAACACAGAGGGTGTCAGTGGGAGCCGGGAGGACCCTCGTCAGGAAGCCTGCCCCAGGGTGCAGGAGAAGGGCCTTCGCGACAAGGGGCAGAGCAAGCAGACGAGCTCCAGGAGGGGACGAGCCTGGTGTCTGAAAAGCAGAGAGGAGTGGCTGGACTTCGGTGGAGGACGGAGTAACACGGCGAGAGGGTCGCAGACGGGCAGGAACTCGATCGCGCACGGCGTGCGACGCCCTCAACCGTGCTCCGTGGGGTTTTAGGCGTCTTTTGAGTGTTCCTTCAACCACAGAATTAGCAGATGGAAAGCGAGCAGTGAGACGCCAGCTAACTGACAAATCATATTCTAATGTCACCGTTAGGCTGTTACACAACTCGACCCACACATAGATGGCAGAGCGGCACATCTATATACCAGACGCACTAACCTCATTTAAACCAGGTAGAAAAGAGGGATTATCTGAATTAGCGGAAAGTGTGCGTGAGTTTTTTGAGGCAGTTTATTTTTATAGCTCTACTAACTCCAACTAGGTTAGGTACTTAAGTCCTTCTATGCATCAAAACCACACAGAGCTTCTAACAAGGGCTACCATCACACACTTCATATGTATTTCATTTCCACTTGTGAGCTGAACCATCATTCCCTTTGTACACACAAGGGAATGCCCGAAGGTCACGACCGGGAAGTGGCAAGACTGGCGCTAAAACTCAAGTCCCACTCTGAACCATTTAAGAAGCTTATTCCTCTCCTGATTTTAATGCCGTATTCTTACAACATTCTATTTTTCTAGACCAGGAGTTGGCAGACTTTCTGTAAAGGCCAGAGAGGACATATTTTAGGCTGTGTGGCCACAAGACCTGCTGCAGCCCCTGAACCCCGCCTCCGGTGCCCCGGAGCCGCCAGCCCCCGAACACACAGGGCTGTGTCCGAGCAGAACTGCAGTCACAAAACATGCAACGTGCTGCAGTTCGCTGGTCCTGCTCACGGAGGGTCAATTAATTCTGGCTTATCTCAAGTCTAAATCATCCAGGTGCAATTTAATGAGGTTCCACAATATGACAAAAAAAGCAAACTTACTTTTTTTGAACTGCCTTCCACAGAGATGGGTTTCAAGAGATTGTTCACAATCATGGAGTAATTCTTCCCGTTGAGATTCTTTACCAACAGATCAAATGACCTACAACACAACAGCGAACAGACCATCTGTCTGGTTCTACGGAAGGTGCGCCTCGTCCCGCGGAGAAGAGCCGCCAGTGCAGCCTCAGAAAGAGCACTCGGCCGGCCGCCCCAGAGGGCCGCGCCCCGCCACACCGAGTGCGGAGGGCCACGCATCCTGTGGTGGGGCGGGCTGCAGAGACTGCCCGGAGCAGAGCTCCCGTCAAGGTGACCTCTGACCGGAAGACTGCGTCTTCCCCGCTGTGCGGACTCACCTCTCTGTGAAGTGCACCTGCACGTTCTCAGCGGGGACGTGATGGACGCCAGCCAGGGTGACGTAGATTTTCACAAACTTCTCCGACTGATCCCATCCTGGGGACAAGAACCACAGAGAGGGACATGTGAGTGAAGCCTGGTACTCTCTCTAAAATAGAGGTGCAGATGGCTTATGATAAAACTCGGTAAAACAGAAATCCAGTGGAAACACGAAAAAAATGGAAACGTAGGAAGTTTTCCAGATGAAGAAGTTGAGCTCCAGAGCAGCTGAGTGATCCACCCAGAATTCAGCCTTTAGCCAGCAGAACTGCCCTTGAACCCGTGTCTACTGAACACAAAGTCCACGCTCTTTTTATTCCTCAAAGGAAAGGATGCTTCTCTATCTAAAGAGTCTTAGAGACATTCTTTAACAGTAGTTCATTCCCCATCCTTGTGAAAACAACTTTGTCCTACACCTAAATGCTGGTGATTCCCCACTAGGCTGGACGGCGAAACATGAGTACCGTCTACACCACAACCACTCCACCTCGCGAAGCGGGCCAGCAAACACAGCCAGTCCCGGCTCCCTCAGCCCCTCCTCTGACGACGCGGAGTACCAACTTCAGTCCGACTCACCCGAATCCGCCCATCGGACCAGCCTAACATCTACTAAACGCCAGCTCAGTACATCCTGTGAAACCGGGTCAGCTTCTAAACTAGACCATCTGCCACCACAAAAATACACCAACTATCACGAGATAAATTCTTATTAAAAAAATACAAACTTCACCTACACAGCACAGTACATGAAATATATGTATGTTCATTGTGTGCATAGGTACACATGAAATACATGTTCCTAACACTCCCTCAGTTTTTCCCTATGAAAGTGTCAACTTAAAAAAAGCCCGCAGCGTTCCACAGAACGTCCTCTCGTTTCTCCCCATTCATTCAATGCACCCTTCCACACTAAGTTTCTCCCCAAACACGAGTCTACGTTCCTGGTTCATGTGCCAGGACCCCCCCATGCTGGGAACCACCCTGCCTGGTTTCAGAAGCTGTAACCCCCCATGGCTAAGGCTGAGTGAGAGGCCTTGGGACCCTAAGCCACTAAGGAGACAAAGCTATCTCCCCGGCAGGAGCACTGCTTCTGCTCCTTTTACTTCATCCACAACTGGCCCCCTATCTTGGTCGGTTAGCCAATGATGGGTATGATTCCTCAGGGGAGGAACGACCTAAAACAGGCACGATCACGTGGAAGCCCTGGGGGAGGACTTGGTGGGCTATAGCAAAAGGGGGTGATGGGGGACCCTCGCCCCTTGGCTTTGACATAGCCTGAATCCTCATTCTGTCTGCAAGAAGTCTCCTAATCTCTCGGCTGCCTTACCTCCCCTGCCTGACTTTACCCTGAAACAAGGACAGAGGGCGGTGCAGCCCTGTGCTGGAAAGAACGGGCTCCCCAGGTGATCAGGCCTGAGAAAGAATACATAAAATCCTGTGAAACCTGCTTTGCCAAGAATGCTCTCAATTAAATGATAAGGGTCCGAGCAGGAAATGAGTTTGTTTCCCAAAGTTTTGTAGCCCCTTAGCTATCTGACCCTGACTCAGAATAGGCCCTCAGAGTTCTTTGTATGTTATCTGTTGTTTGATCCTTACTGCCTGACAATGATTAATGAACTTTACCTGTATTCCTGTGCTAACTGAACCCAATAAAAGCCCGTCCGGGCAAGGGCCGAAGCGCTCTTCTCTTGAGAGAGTGGCCAGGCCGCTCTGAGGCGCTCCCCGCATTGAGGGAGTAGCCATGCCGTCCCTTTTCCTCCACAGGACTCGGCAGTCCGTGTGAATTTATCTCGTATCTCGTCCATAACTCTGTGGACACTGCAGGCCAGTGTCCACGTCACCCCCACCTTCAGACCACTTTCTCATGTCAACTGACTAAGCGTCACTCCTATAGTTCGTCTCTTAAGCGCGACACACACACACTGCTTTTCACTGCTTTTCGCTGTGACAAGACGCAAGGTAATAGGTTAGCCAAAAAGTCCATTTAGCTTTTTCTGTAAAAGACACATCGTTTCACTTTCACCAGGAACTTTATTGATCTGGATATGTGGAGCATGCCAGCTGTCTGCTGTGTGGTACACTGCTGACTGTTCTCAATTAATGTCGCAATTTGATCGCTATGAACGCCAACTGGTCTTCCCCACTGTGGAGCAACATCCATCGAGAAATCTCCAGCCCGAAACTACGTAAATCACTTTTGACACATCTGATCAGCGACAGCACACCTCTGTACACTGCACATATCTTATTTTGCATTTCAGTTGTGTTTTTACCTTTCTGGACATAATACAGCATAATATGCAAAACAGGTTGCTTACTTTCTTCCATCTTTATTAAAATGGCTACACAAAAATTCACCAATTTTTTTTTTTTTAAAATGCCCATGTACAGCTGTCACAATACAAGTTAACAAAATTGTTTCAAGAGAAGTTAAAGACAACCAAGCCTACTAAAGCCACCTTACAAAAAATAACGAGCGAGCTTTCAGCCAACCCGATGCTTACTAGGCGCTAGACACTGTGAGCACGGAGAGACGAGGCCGTCCCTGCCCTCCAAGGGGCTCAAACGAAAATGTCCAACGGGAAGGTGGGCGGTCAGACTGTGAGCAGGGCCTGGTGCTGGCCACGCTGTGCACCCGCAAGTCCGAGCGCATCAGCGGCACATGTCGGATGCTCAGAAATGGCTGACTTTCACTAGATTTCTGTCCTCAGTTAACACTGGTGGCTGCTCGGCAAAGTGAAAGGCAGAGCAGGAAGAAAACCCAAACCAAGAGCTGTGTTCCGTGTGTGCTGAGTAGGCCCCTCCTTGTCGCACTAAATCAGCTGCTAGAACGTACCCTGTCCTCTTCCTTCTCTTAAAAAGCATCCTATCAAGTAAGCGATGGGACCTCCCCATCAAACTACCAAAACGACCACCCAAAGCTACTTAAACGACGTTTGTTAGCCGGTCACACTGCGGCCTGGGCCGCTCGCGGGCAGGAGGAGCTGGGTGCAGGGCAGGGTGTCCTACCATAATTACTGATTTTCACGGTATAGCCCGTCGCGATGGGGGCCACCACGGCAGCCGGCTTCTCGCTGTCGAGCGCGTCCACTTTGCTCTGCGATTTCTGCTGCGCCTTGTTCTTGAGTTCCGTCTCGACCTTGGATTTTTCAGCTGTCAGGACATCGCGCACTCTCTTTCTCGTGGCCTTCTCCAGCAGCACCTTGACCTCCTCTAGATCCTTCTGTAGCTGCGTTACAATAAAAGACAAGTCAGCTACGAGAAATGAGGTAACGGTTTGACATCGTGCCTACTGGGCATTTCGGCTTCCTGCAATACGAGCTAAGAATTATGAGATTCGTTCGCATTTTCTAGGGTTGGGGAGCGACTCCAATTCTTTCTTCCAGCCTATCTAACTGTAAATAAACCTTCCTCCCTTCCTTTTTTTGGAAAATTTAACAATCTTGAATTATCAATAGGTAATCAAGCCTCCACTTTCCAGTTTGGTAGACTGTCTAACTGACTTTGTCATAGAATATTTTATTACAAGATCACTTCTGTGATTTGTAAGCTGTGATGAATTATCCATTACTTTCTGAAAAGAAAAGGAGCTCATCATTTCCTTCCAACGTCCCCTCCCAGACACCAGATCCTGAGACGTTTGAAGCTATCACGACGAGTGGGTACCGGCATGACGCAATGCTGCAGCAACTTCACTGAGCGAACCTAACTTCTGTCAGTGAGTGTTCTTCACCAAACACCCAAATATTACACATAAAAGTTTGAGTTTTAAAGACAAAAGGTAAAAAAAGACGTGTTTTTGCTTTTAAACAGAGGCCTTGTTCTGAGCTCCAGGCCCCATCCCACGGGCAGCTGTCCGGGACTCGCCGCAGCAGAGAGGAAGCACCTGGGAGAACAGCCCGGCGCCCTCCCCGTCCAAGTCCACGTGCGCTCTTCTAAGTTCAAGAGGGAAAGACACTGTCATAAAACTAACAGGCCTGACAAAACTTTTCCCAGTTATCCTCCGACAAGTTACAAAAAAAGGGATTTGGTTTTCTTACAATAACTTGCCATTCTGGCGGGACACTAGCAATCCGGCAGGAAGACGCCCACATTATACAGCCCGAGAGCACGGAAAAGGCTCACAGTAAAGCCCTCTCAACGCTCAGTAACTCTGGACAGTGCCCGAAGCAGAGGCTGAAAGTCCTGTAAAATGCACGAACAGGAAAACAGACGCTCTGGGGTACCGGCGTCCGACGCCACCTCACTGAACTCGGATGCCCTGCCTTCCCCGCCGGACTCAGCACACGGTGGGAGGCGCCCCCTGCGCCCAGTCTGGGGTCTGCAGGCTACACGTCCCCAGACTCCTGCTGCTAAGACGAAAAACCGCAAACTCTTCTTGGATGCCAGCACGAAGATGCTTCAGTTCAAAGCAATCTTTTTTATTAAGATGGTTTAAAATTTTCACACTGATTCTAACACCAACGTGACAGACGCTGAAATGTAAAGCCAGCACATCTGTTCCTGGAGTACGGACGGAGTCTGCCTAGACCAGGAACCCCTTTCCTAGCAGACTCCGGGAAGAACTCGGAGAAGGAAGGGATTCCCGGGCGCTCTGCAGCCAGTGCCGGCTCCCGCAGGTACCACGACGGCAGGTGCAGGCACCGTGGGTCCGAAGCAGCTCACACAGGCCCGTGCTGGGTAGTCCCTGGTGCTTCCGCTCTGTGCGGACCTGAAACCAGTAGGAGCGACCCCTTCTGTGCCTTCGACAGCAGTTTCTAACCTAATTCATCTTGGCCTTCACTTGTTTTCCTTATGCAAAATCACACACTGTTACCCCATCCCTAAATACACTCAAACACATCTTCTAGTGCAGTTCCAGGTTCCGCAGGAGGAGGCGTTAAAATCAAAGCGCCCCAAAACATCGCTCCAGACAGACGCAAATGGCCACACCTCCCGCACCGGAGAGGAGCCAGCTTCACTTAGCAGGCACCGAGGAAACCCATCCGCGCCCCCGTGAGACACCACTTCACGCCCACTAGCATGGCTGACAACAACAAAAACATCCGGACAGAACATGGGGCTACAGACACGTTTGTGGAAATGTGAGACCAGCCACCACTGTGGAAGGAGTCGGGCGTCTCTCTGAGTCAGTGCCAGGAGACGCCACCGTTCCACTCCCCAGTGAGCCCCAGGACATTGCAAACCTAGCCCGTGCAAAAAGCCCCACGTAAGTGTTCATGGCAGCACTGTCCGTGACCGCCAAAAAGGGGGGAAAATCCAGACGTCCACCAACGGATGCCAGAGAACGAAGTGGGGTGCGTCCATGCGGTGGAATACTATTCAGCCGCAAAAAGGAACACACGCCACACCACGGATGAACTGGAATCGTCGCGCTAAGTGAAAAGGGGCCGAAAAGCAGAGGCCGCCTAGTGTGGGCTTCCGTTTGCACGGACAAACGTGCAGAGACAGCACGGGCTGCGGCTGCTGGGGGAGGTGGCGGTGCGGGCAGAGGTTTTTCAATGGACCCCAGTGGGTTTCTCTGGGGGGTGATGAAAACGTTCCGGAATGGTGATCGCTGAACAACGCTGAACATACTAAAGCGCAATGACTTGTATGCACTTCCCGCGGGTTAGAAACAGTGCATTTTGTCTCAAACAAAACAAACACCCAGTGGCGTCCCTAAATGTTCATTTAAGTCCCTGCACTGACGAGTCCTTACTGAAGAGGATGAAGGGCCATAAGGTCACCCCAAGGATCATTTCCTCCAGCACATGGCACCCTGGGCCTGTCTTTAACCCATCACAGAAACGGGTGGCAAGTCACCCAGACCAAGACTTTACTATACACACGCCTCTGCTCCACACTTAAAGCAGATTATGAGACTTAGAAGTCCCACCTGAGCGTCCCCAGCCTTGGTCACACCGGGGAACGAACTTCCAGGGATGCTGACATCCTGCTTGGACCTGGGAAAGCGCGACCCAGGCACTGTCACGCCCAGTGTGTAACCGCCCAAGCCCCCCAAACTCAAGCCGCCCCTGTTCAGAGATTAGAGCTCTTCCTACAAGAGAAAAAGACCATTCCCACCTCTAGGTAAACGAACTTTCCAATTTTTTTTAACGCATAGACAGACTGCGGCTCGCCAAGCACTGTTTTACAAATAACTGATACCTGGCGCCCGTAACCCCACGGCACAGGTGCTCCTGTGGCTCAGAGAAGCACAACGACATGTCCCAAACCCCGCGGCTACTCGCGTGTGCGGAGAAAACACGCCCGAGAGAATGAAGTGCTGGGACCCAAGGCTTCTCAGCTGCCCGATCCCCTCCACCCTGCAATGGCACTCGAGGTTTGCCATCAGTCCCAGGCGAACGAAGCCTCACGTCCCCAGGCCAGTACGACGGGCGCGGGAAGGTGACCGGCTCGCTCGGTCCGCCGTTCGCACCACCTAACCCCGACACACTCCGGGAGGGAACCCCGGCGGGGCTGGGCGGCGGCGGCGGCGATCGGCAACTTTCCCGCGGAAGCCGGCGCCCGCAGGGGGCCGTTCAGCATCAGGCCGGCCGCAGCGGGGCGGGTGCGAGGCCCGGCGAGCGACAACGGAGGAAGGGGGCCGCAGGGGGGTCAGCACGCGAATCGCGGCGAGGAGCTCTGGAAAGGCCGACAGAGCAAGATGAGGTGGGACCCTTACCTCCTCCACAGCTGAAGCCATGGTCGGGTTGGGCCAGGCAAAACAGGAGAAGCAGCCCCGCGGGGGAAATAAACAGGAATGTCCAACCGCTCGATGCGCAGGACCCCACGACTCGCAGCGCCCGCAACCTGTGCGCACCGCCTGCCCTGCTTGACACCGCGGCCCGCCTATCGCGCGCGGCGCCTCTAGAACCTTCGCGAGTTTAGCGTCATAGCCCCGTCCCCCAGCGCCACCCGCCTCCCTAGTCCCGCCCCGCTCGCCGAGCCTTCTAGCAACGCTCAACTCTCGCGAGAGAAATTACGACACTTCCCCTCTGCACCGACAACTGTCGGTTTACACTTTGACCCCGTTTGCTTCGGCTGCGCAGTCGCAACTCGGAACCGCTGCCTTTGCGGACTTTCCCCAACCCCGGAAGCAACGTACAGGTTTTCCGGATCCAAATCGGAAGTTGGCTACAGAGTCGGCTACTTCCGTCCTGTTTAGGAGGTGGCCCGCTATGCAGCCATCTTGCTTAAGGCTAGTCTGTGACTGCGCGACAGAAGGTCGAAAAGAGAAGGGGCAGCCTATTTGTTTTTAAAAGAGGAAGGAGCGAAGACGTCAAGTATGGAGAATTCTGAAGAGAACAGTTTGATTTTCAGTGGGTTCTGGCTATCGGGATACGTCAACACGATTTAGCATCAGCGACGTGGTGGCGTCATCACGGGCCGCGCGCGCGCGTGTGTGTGTGTGTGTGGGGGGGGGGGGTGCCTTGGTCACGTGATGGCACCGCTAGTAACCGAAAGGTCGCGGTTTGATCACGTGTAGGTTGCAGTTGTGTTCCTGCTGTAGCGCACGAGAGGGGCAATACATCGGCCTGCTATCATGTCTGCCTGCCTGTATGTCAGTAAATATATCCTCGAAAAACTAAAAAGTTTTATTAAAGTATAATTTCAAAAAGCCGAAATCAAGACTCAAGCAAATATGAAATGAGTATGTGACAAATATCCAATTCATTATGAGGGAACCAATAATATGTTAAAACTACCAGTGCATTTGCATAGCTGGGGACTTAACTAGGCAATTTAACAGTGGAATATTAGTGTAAGGTTGCAAAGTTAGGTACAAACTGTCCTACAGTATCAAACTATATAACCTTCGGAGTTACCTGTTGCACTGAAATGCAGAACTGACCTGTCAGATTTTTGTAAGATTTTGACATTGGAACACTGAGATGCTAATCCACCTGTGCTGTTACTTGAACAGAGGAAAGGTAGATTTGAAAGTTAGTCACTTAGAAGCAGGGAAAGCTTGTTTCTCAGAGAGAAGCAGCAACAGGTAAGCATCACGGGGCAAGACAAGCAGAAGAGCGACTATGGGAACCATCACTTGGGTTCCAGATGGCATTCCAGTGCTTGTCCCAGTGCCTGTTCAGGCCCTGTTTGGCATTTGGCGTCTGATAAAAAACATCCCCATTTCCTTTTAGCTGTCTTGTTACTCAGCTCGTTTGAGAGTCTC
Source organism: Carollia perspicillata (assembly GCA_004027735.1). Lineage (NCBI taxonomy): Eukaryota > Metazoa > Chordata > Mammalia > Chiroptera > Phyllostomidae > Carollia > Carollia perspicillata. Next base: position 10,241 of record PVKM010012452.1, on the reverse strand, counting down.
TGTTACTTGCAAGCAAGGCCTCTCTAGAGAGGAAAACTGGGCGTTTGGCAGCGCTGCTCTGGGGGACGTGGTTCTGCAGGGAGAGCCGGTGACAAGCTCCCGCATCCGTTTTCTTCCCAGGCTGACTAGCGTCTAGTGTCAAATAAGAAGTGTCACAGAAACACTGGGTTCAGATGATTCGGAAGAAAATCAACTAGAAGAAAATCGAAAACACATATGGACTGGAGAACAAATGTTTATTACTGCTTAAAGGGGCAAAAAAGGGGCAACACAAAGCATTGAAAACATCACTGGCTCACAACACAGTCACCTTGTCACGTCCTTGGTTGCATTTGTTTATTTCACAAGGCTTCATTCACGCATGAAAACAAGATACTAATCCGATTCAAGTTCATAACGATTATAAAAGTAAACATTTGTTGGGACAATGTACAATAAATTGCACTTTTCTTAACAAGCATTACATTTACATTTATAGTGTACTATGCATAATACGTGGAGTTACGGAAACAGCTAACTGGTCAGTGTTTAAAGGGAGCGAGGCTGCTTAGCAAGGTCTCCTTGGTAGTCGATCGGCACTGTTTGCGCCAATCAACTCCTTTATCCCAGAACCTGTTTCCATTAGAGAAACTGTGTGCAAAAATGAAACAATTCACGGAAATAAATGATAAGAAGGTCTACCACGTCCTCAGCAAGGGAAAGGCAGGAGCGGAAAGAAAAGTGGGACTGACTGAGAAACTTCCCCCCCTTGTTTGAATTAAGAATCCGTGTATTATGCAAAATACCAAAAATAGAGAAACTGATGTAAAAGGCTACTGGGGCACCCTGGATTCTGGGACCCTCTCCAGCTTCATTCTTGTGCTCCCGTGACCCCAGAGACTTGATGCATTTTATATCCTTCTAATCCAGTTTCCTGTATTTTATTCCCTATGTAATAAATATATAGTTACATTACATTTTAATGGGAAAGATTTCAAATGTTAACTTACTGCAATGAAAAAGTAACTGAAGATGTTCATTTTCTAGTCAATGATTCTCCTTTATGAAATTTGAGGCTATCACTGACGATGAACGTGGGGACAATGGGACGTGTTGATGGCGATGGTTTTGCAGCAGGCAGCAGACCCACTTGCAGAGTAGCTGGACATGTGGTCTCGTACGCGGAGGCTGAGAAGGGAACGCCTGACCGCTGACTGCAGTCCAAATGCGACTTGTAAGCGTCCGCTCTCATTACAACTCAAGAGCTTCTCTCATTGAGGTGCAGCCCACACCGAAGTATTCATTTTGGTAACTTTTGAAAAATAAGGGAATTCCTACGGCAGAAGGCTTTGCCTTTCCCGTGCGGAAGCCACTGTGGTGAGGAAGCACGGTGTGGAGCAGCTCTCGTTCAGGGTAACCACGAGCAGGGCAACTAGGAGGCGAGAGTGTGTCCCCGGGCGGCACCCTGGTGGGGAACAGGCCCCCGAGCCCTGACCTGCCCCTCTCTCCCTGACCGCCACCTGTGTGCTCACTCAGGTGCGCTGGCACCGGGGTACACAAGAGAGGCAGGGACACTCTGGGCAAGTCCACACACACCGACCCGACAGTGTGCAGTTCAAACAACAGTTTGTCCATTCTCTCGTTTATCTGTAACTGAAGCACGAGAGTCAGAGGTTTTCTAAGAGCCATTTTTAAAGGTTATACAATAGAATCAGCTTGCTAAGTAATGAAAAGTGCTCCTTCCAAGAGAGGTAAAACGAACAAAGAATTTAATTTTTTAAAGAGCTCCTTTCAGGGGTCCTGAAATCAGACAACCATCTTGACAGAAGTTGGTTTCACGCTGATTTCAGCCAAAGACAAAGAGAACTCGGCCCCTTCCATCAGATACGCGTTGGTTCTCATCTGCAGTAACTAGCCGACCCTTCTAAGGATGTCTCATCTCCCAGGCCCTAAACTGCACGTTCGCTTGTGTTTCTCACTGTAGCTAGGAAACGAAGCCACTAGTTATTAACTGGAAGGCATTTTAAGAAAATGGAGTAGTGATGTGAGAAAAATAAATAACACATAGTACATATAAAAGGATGAAAATTCGGAAGAAATGAAACAAGATAAATACGATTACATATCCCAACGCCAGTGCAAAGATTGCTTTTCAGCTTTATTTTGGAAGCTTGAGAGAGCCCACGAGGAAGAAACTGCCAACTTAGTGTCGGGAGAGAGGAAGATGGAGGTTGGCTCGCATGGGAACAGGCCACAGGCCTGCAGGACGACCTACTGGTGTGCTGATGGGCGCTCACATACGAGCACTAGGCAACTGAGGGTTTATTTCTCTGCACTGAATTATCTGTAACTAAATATAACCAAATTGTTCCGTGGCTCCGGATGTGGGAAGCTAGCAAACACATGCACTGCAAAATTCAAGCTTGATTTCTTTCAAAAGTCACCTTCAAAGAATGTGTTACATAAGATTTTCAAGATAGAAAAGCTCATGGATCAAATAGTCAAGTTGAAGATCATTCCCTTAATTTATTTTGCAGAATTTAATAAAAAGAGAAATAATCTCTTTTCGGAACTGCAAATGTTGGATTTCTAGAGTGTTGCACACACTGCATTCTAGGAAAAGGTGAAAAACACTCTAGAACACGTATTGGAAAAGTTCCTGGGTATCTGGGCTGGTTAATCTCTTTCTAAAGGAATCAAGATTATAGAGTAGCAATTCTCAAATATATTTCGAAACGAGTGAAACTGGAACTAGCAGTTAATGCTGGGACGCGTGAGTGTTCGACAATACACAGTGAAGAACGCGTGCTCGGGTAATGCTGTTGTAACATGTCGTGTGAAAAGTCTTACCTACACCACGTTTTGAATGTTCTGACCCAAAGGCATTGCACTGAAGAACAGCGTAGGCTTATGGTATCAAAACACACTCAAGTATGACGTGGAACTGGACGAGAAAAAAAACCTAAAGATGACCCTTATAACCCTTTGAAAAAGTCAAAAGGAAAGGCAAAAGACTGATTTATTAAACATTTGGAATGTATGTACCTGGTGATTTTGTATAAAAAAATGTAAGAGGCTATGAAACTGAGTCAGGTTGACAGGTAAGGACTAGACTGAGAGCCATTCTGCTTCTCCCTCCACTACTTAAGGAAAAGAATTTAGGCATTCTGTGGAATGTGCCGATTTCTGGAAGTTAAAAAGAACTTTACACAGTAGAACTGTAAGATTCAGAAAACACAAAAATCTCTAACTTTGCTGGCCATTTGATAAGGCAACTTGTACAAGGCTTCTTGGAATCAAAGCGTAAGTATCAGTAAAGCTAACAAATCACATTAAATGATTTATAGAAACAAGCACCAAGATGCAACTCTCTAGCCACTATATTTTACAAAAAAATTTAGCTTTTCGAAACCACCATGGGGGGAATGTTAAAATCAACATGGACACTTGAATGCTGGCTTCTTTTCATTTTTGGTAAAGAAAATGAATATAACAATGAAAGATGTCAGGACCCAAACAGATGCGGTGAGAAAGTACAGCATTATGTGACGAGTGTGACCAAGGGTGACAGACAACCCTGATTTATGGGTCGTAGAGGACACGAATGCCAACAAAGTGACTTCACTCCTCAGAGGCTGACGAACACTTCAAAGGGAAGCAACCCGTCCTGTGTGCTCCCGGGCTCGAGGTCGCTCTTACCAGATTTTCATCCCCAGGACCGTGTTCGTTTCAACCGCATCATATGGCACCGAGGAGACGCACTCTGGCTCTACAGGGTTGAAGATCCTTTGCAAAGAATACGTTCATCGAGATGTGGGAGGTGGGGGGGGTAGGGCAGGGGAGCGCAGAGGGGGGAAATGGGGACAACTGTAACTGAACAACAATAAAAAAAACAGAGTATGTTCATCAAGGAAGCCAAGGATGAGTGTGAGTAAATGCTACCGTATGTACATGACGATAGTTGGGTTGGTGGGAAAGACCGAAGGCCCCCACAATAGCTTAGGAAATGGGGAAATTCGTTTTGCCCTTACCAAAGGATTTCCTGCATGGGCTATTGATAGAGATATGTGAAATATAATTGAAAAAATATTTCCATCACCTTTTAAATAGCTTTCTTCACCCTTCCACGAGACAAGTATTTCTATAAAGGTTTCACATTCCATTAAGAAATGTCACAAATGCATTTGTGTCTCTTCATCTAGGGGTACTAAGGGCCTATTTGGGGGGAGCCAAAGAAATCAGGAAAAGTTGCCTAACATTAAGACGATGGGAAGCCGGCCTCGATTTCCCGTTTTGAAACTTCAACAAAGTTACAGTGCATTTGTGTTTCCTTAGCAAGTGTGTGTCGACCCTAAACAACACACTCTGTCCCGGTTCTGGAGTCCGTTGCGGACACCGCGGTGCACCTGGATCTGTGTAGGTGCCTCTGGTGAAGGCTCCCCACGGCTGTGACTCACGACACCCACTCTGGCTTTACGTCTGCCAGACCCACAGCTGTGTTCCTACCAAGGTACTTGCAATTCCCGTGTGGAGCCCTCAAAAGGACCTGCGAGAACACCAGCACCAAAGGGATTCAGTTCTTCCTTCCTTCATCAAAATCTCAGTTCCTTTCCTCAACAGCCTACCTGCTCCCGTGGTTCTTGGCACTTTGTTTCCAGAGGCACCCAACAGAAAATGAAACACTTGAACCATCTCTGGGGATGGTTCAGTCCCAGATCTGCTCCCCACTCGGCCAGGACCCCTGTCAGCAGGAAACCCCCTGGCGTGGCCCTGACCGGCTCCACAGTGTGCTCTATCGGAACAAATCCCGAAAAGGTAGGAGTTTGGGGTTTTGATTTTTTTTTTGCCTGTGGCAAATATCTTCCTATCACTTCAACCTTGGAATAAAAGACATCTTCATTTTTATGTAAGATAAAAACAATTATGGAGTTAGTTCTCAATAAAAAGCATTTAGTTCTGAATTACTTATTTCCAACTAAATTTCAGGCATGTAAAATAATGCGTAATACCAGGATGGATCTGAACATGGCCTTCCAAGAAGATCTGAAACAGGTGTTCAACATAAATCAGGTCGGTTTAAATAACATCCCTTTGAAAGCATCATACGAGAAACAGGGAGAGCCGCAGAAAGACTGGGCTTGCTTTCCAGCCTCCTTTACTTTCCTTCTTCAAAAGGGGCGTCTGCGAGAGTCCTTTGATCATTGTGCTCTTGTGCGGGGCTGGGGCTGGGACTATGTGCTCTCCTTGGGTGGCTGGGTGGCCTGTGGCGGCTGCAGGGGCTGGGTGCTCGTGGCCGTTTTGATCGAGTTCAGGGTTTTGCTAAACCAAGAGTTTTTCGCAGCTTGGATTTCATTCATAAGCGCCCCTCTCTGATGTTCAAGTTCCTAATTAAAGAAAGACAATCATCTGAGTTTTTATAAATGTTTTCTCTCAGACAAAACAATATCCAAGTACAGCTTTTCAGACTCTCCAGGGCTATATATCCATAGTTTTCCTCCCACTAAGCCCAGAAGAAATGTAAGTGGCTTCTTAATGGACAAAAAAAAAAAAGTTTACAGCTAGAAGAGTTACCACTAAAAACCAGAATATGTGCTTTTTCCAAACAGTGAAATGAAACCTCATGTCATCCTTTTACTCCCCCTGCCATCTAGGGTTAGGTTAAAGCCCGAGATAAACACGTTTAAAACCACAAACATAAAAGTATGGATGGACTGCGTTTTTACTGATGGAGTAAGCGCGAGTGCATTCTAGTTGCACACACTCGGCCTTTGCCCTGAGAACGTGCGAGGTCCAGCGCACGGGCAGCTGAGGACAGCAGGTGCAGTGGCCTTGGAGCCACGGCAGGACATGGCAGTGGGTACAGATCACAGTCCCCCAGAAGCCGGGACTATTTTTCTAATTATGTTGCCCTCCCAATATGGAAAGGGATTATGGGGAAAAGGATTTGGCAAAATCAGGTAAAGATGAAAAAGAGTTAAAAAACAGGTGTCAGCTGATGTTCAACCATCGAAGGAAGAATAACAGAGGAGGTTTGACCTTTCATTCCCAGGGTCAGCTACCAAAGTGACCAAGTTCAATGAGGAATGACCTTGGCCAAACAAACAAAAAAAATCACCAGGTAAACTAGAAAAAGCATACACCTAAGTTCACACAAGATATAATTTTCATTATTAAAATTCATTTAAATCTATGTATTTATGTCAGTGTTTAAAAATAATGACATGACATCTGACTGTGCGTTTTGGGGCAGAAAAATGAATTCATCATAACACCTATGATTCTGAGGGAGGTATGTCTATGCTGAAGTCCTAGAATAGCCCAGACCATGACCTTCATTTTCCTCGTGGACGTTTGTTCAAGTCACCCACCTGGATTTTGCACTTGGCCTCCACCAGCTGCAGTTTGGTTTGCGCCAGTTCCAGCTCCATCTCCCGCAGCTGCTTCTTCAGTGAGTCCTTCTCGTCGTCGGACTCGGCGCCCCGGTCCGCTCGGGGGCTGGCTGCTGGCTTCACGGCACCCTCCTTGCTGAAAATGTCGCTGCAGTGTTTACACGCCATCATTTTGCCCTGAAACACCGAGAGAACAACGTCCGGCTGTGTGTTCCACAGCGTAAGTCGCCTCCTGAAACGGTGTGCGACCTGATTTTCACTCAGAGGCTGCCTGCTGCCGCCAAACGCAGGCCTGTATCTGAAGGTGGGCATCTCTCTGCGCTACCGCCAAAACGGTTCGAGTCTGCACAGGAGCCGACCGCCCCTTCCCTCAGGTGTCTGTGCAGAGCCCCGGGGCGCAGACGGCAGAGCACCGCTTGGACACCTGTTCTGGAAACTGTGCTCCCGTCGCTCTCACCAGACGCCAGGCCCCCCATCGTGCTCTGCACGCACTGTCGCATTCGCTCCCAGGGCTACTGTGTGACAAGGTGCTAGCTGGCCCCCAGGTCGTAAATGAGGAAACCCAGAGTTTCGGCAACTTGCCTAGAGGAGGCTGAGGTCATTATGATGAACCAAAATCTACCCTTGTGGCAAATAAAGCGCAGGTTCTTTGGTTCAGCTTCCAGCAGAGATGGTCACTGCTGTTCAAGGTCGTAGAAGTGACTCTGACCTGTACCGCCAAGCAAAGCGCGACAGCAGCGGCTCTTCTCAAGGCAAGAGCGCTACTGTCCTGCTCAAGTATCTGCAGAATAGCCTGGAGAGAAGAGACGCCCTCCTGCTGCAGACGCTCCGTGCCCACGACCCCAGCTCTCCTCTCCCCACACACAGCCGCTCCGGGCCACGGTGCGTGCGGCCACCACTGAGGCCTGAGGACCTGGGTGTCGTCTTTTCATTCCTTGACAGCTGGTAATTCAATTCTTCCTCTGACATGGCCACACTCTCCCTGGCCCAGGCCTGAATCCCCCGAAACCGCCTCCTTGGCCCCTGCTGATTTTTCCCGCGCCACCCACACTGTGCTCTTCAGACTCCCGCCTGGTTGGTGCTCACTGGGCACCCGGAGCTCCCTGAAGAGCCCAGGGCTGGTGCAGGGGGCACCCTGCGAGCATCTGTCACGTACTCATTGCTGACTAAACGAAACGTTAACGTGGTGGCTTCCCGTCTGGGTCTTAAGTGGCTAGAAGCCTACCAAGCTGGGCAAGCAGTCTCATCAGGCTGGACCTTATAAAGGAGGGGATGAATCTCACGGAGGGAGGAGGGCGTTCCGGCACAGAACACCCTGTGCGTGCACACTGCGCCTTCAGGGAACTACGGGGAGCAAGATGCGTAGGCAGGAGGAAGTGTCGCACTGGCGAGAGGCAGGCGGTGGGAAGAGCACTCTAGGGCCACGCTGTCAAGGTCCCTGAACGGAATGCCCGTGCATCCCGACTTTACCCTGTAGAAAACTCACGCATTCGCATCAGCGAATCCCGTGCTCTGCACTGGAGCTAGAGCAATGAGCCTGACAGAGCAGACATGCTGATGGCGGGGAGGGGAGAGACTACAGATTCCCGCCACCTCCATCTCCTTCCTGACTGACAGAACCTCGATGTTATGTGGGCTGGAAAATGCCCAGATAAAAGGTGCCATTTTCTAGGTTCCCTTGAAGCTGGATGGAGCCATGAAATTAAGTTCTGGTACGTACAGCACTTGTAAGAAGGTTACTTAGGGACAGCCCACCCAGCTGGAGGAGGAGGGCCCTTGTATCCTTGCATTTTCTTTGGCCTGAAGTTAGTTCTGCCTGGGACATGGGGGTGATGGCAGAAACTCCAGGTGACAGGTCTGACTTCCAGGTGAACTCAAGGATGGAAGCCCACACTGAGGGTATGGGTCACTGAAGTTGGATCACTGATAAAACCAAGGATCTTTCTAGTCCCAGACTTCTTTTGCATGAGATAATCAATGCCTTTTGTGTTAAAGCCAGTGTTGTTTGAGTTTTCCGCGTGTGGCCTATCTAATTCTACATAGTTCGATTGAGCGATACGGTCCGATTTGTGTCTGAGAGTGCTCGGTCTGAGTACTGCAGGGGATGGACTGGGAGGGAACGGTGATGGGGGAAGGCTGTTACAGCAGGTGCAGAGGTCGACGCTATCACCACATTCACGCCAAACAAGAGATGAGGAAGCAGGACGGGAAGAAGAGGAGGTAGTGTGGTGTAGAAGCTGGGGGGATGGGCTGTAGGGTCGGACTCCATGGGGTCAAATCCCATCACTACCGCTTATCAGCTCTGTGACCTTGAGGAAATACACTACCTGTTTTGGAAATCATGATCAATAAAAAGGAGATAAAATAAGTTGGTAAGAAGGAGATATTACAGCGCCTGCCTCCGCAGGTGGGTGTGAGGGTCACATGGGGTAACACACGTAAGGCCCTGTCGGAGTGCACACGGTCATCGTTAGTTGTCGTGCTGGACTCTGGCTAAGACAAGTTCAGACGCCTCCTTCTGCATGCCATGGCCTTCATTACCCACCCACTACCCAATAATTTCCTTATTCCTTAATACACACTCTGCTCACGTCAGTTTCCTTAGTGAAATATGAAATGCTCATTCCCATTTCTGGGCCTTCACTCACACTGTTCTTTCCAGAATGTCCCTTTTAAATCCTTCGAACTGAACTCTACCCATCTTGCTTTAGTCCGACCAGGTCCAAAGTCATCTTTGGTCTGCAGTTCTTGTGATTTCGCTTCTCTACCACTGCCAGTGTCGTCCAACTCAGCACACACATGCTTTTTGAATATTTTCCTCCAAGTTCCCCATGCCTCTTTCTATCATCTGCTCCTGCAGGGAAGTTCTGAGCCCTCTGTCATCATAATTTCTGTAAAAGACAGAAGTCTAATACCCGTGCACACAGTCGGTGCTCAATAAAACCTCCCCTGAGTGGTCAGTATACATCCTTGTTTCATTTTTTGTTTCCACAGAGTTTTTAGTTCAGGATAATTAATCCTTTTAGGCCAAGACACTTCATCAGCGATGTTGGTCATTGTGCCGACAAAGGTACCAAGAATGATCAAGGCTAAGTAGGAAGAGGGGACAGAGGAAGGATGGGAAGGGAAGATATGAACCCCAAATTTAGCAGGTTTGGGGAGGAAGACCATCAACTCTATGCTCACTAACAATCTCAGACTGGTGGTGTTTTATAATATGAAATAAAACAACACTTCTGGAATACAAAGTCAGAACAAGGTTCATATTTTCATTTCCCATGTCTCAGATATTCAGCTCATAACTTATAAAAACACACATTTACTGTGTGCCCAGCACTAAGCCCAGCACTTTACATACATTCTTATTTAATCTTCAGAATGATGGCACTACTCAGGTACTGTTATCTGCTATGCAGAACACTAAGTAAAGTTTAGGGAGGGTAAGTACCTTGCCAAGGTGTTAAAGGACGTGCTGGAGTCCCTAGAACGCATAGCAATTCCTAGTATGAAACCTGCATATATTCCAATAGGATTACATCAGGCTTCTTGGACACTGGCCCGAGAGCTGGCAGTGCCAACATTACTTCTTAAGAATACCGATCCATTTGGTTTACCGCTGTTTCTACGGAATAAGCGGTTGCTTTTTCAAATAATCAATAGGAGTTGTACCACCAGGGGGCAGCATGTGAATAAATGCTACAAGGTTTTGTTTTGTTTTTTTAAACACATCTCTCAAAAATTAGAATCAGTTACCCAACATGTGTTCTCCAGCCAAGTCCTAGACCAACCAAGCTGCTTCCTGCTCAAGACAGTGACAGATGAGACCATGGCTGCACACTGAAGCGTCACATCAATTCAGGCACGGCTGGGATA
>PVKM010012451.1:0-31678 GCA_004027735.1 Carollia perspicillata | reverse complement strand
CCCCAGACCTAAACGTTTCTCTCCCGCATCTCGACACCAGCTCCCTACCTGGCCACTCCTAGCTTAAAGCCCACCAGTGGCTGCCCACTGCCGCTGGGACGGAGCCCTGGCTCCTGGATCCGCAGGACGCACTAGGTGGCCGCAGGGACCCGGCCTGCTCAGCTCCTTGCGCACCTTGTGCGGTGCTGAAGGCGCACCATGTACATTTATGAGTAACCACAGAACATACCAGCCAGAGGGAGAAGGAGATGTGCAGAGGGTCTGCTAACGCAATTGGGCCTGGCCAGTGGGAGGCCTGGCTCCTCGGGGAGCCTGCTGGCATCTCCCTGCCCGTGGAGCTTGGAGAGGCACCACCCATCACCCCCAGCCCTGCGGCCTGCACACACACCGAGGACTCCAAGGTCTCTCCTGTCCACTTTGGGGACCTCATGCACTGAGGGTGACGGCAGATAGAGGTCTCAATCCCTTCCCAGAAACACACCTTGGGAATACGATAGGATGCCTGCTTTTAAAATTGAAGTATTCTGAGTAACAAATTAACCAAACTAACTTGGTATAAACACTGTTCACCTGGTCCATCTCCCTCCATCCCACCCACTGAACAGCCCAGGCCCTGGTTGCTCACTTCCGTCCTCTCTGGGACAGGCCCTCACTGGTGACCAAGGGTCAGCTCCTGCCTGTTCCCTCAGCGCAGACAAGCCCCAGGCCACCTGAGCGCAGTTACCACTCTCTCACCTCACACCACCCGGAACCCCGCTAACCCTGGTAACTTTCTCTGGTCCGGACATTCTGTTCCATCTGTTCAACCACCACCGTTGAAGCCACTAAGTGCCTACTATGTGCCAGGTAGAGTAGGCTGTCATCTAACCCCACCTCCCCGGCGAGGAAGCTCAGGTTCAGGGCAGGGAACGCTCTTGCCCATGGAGCCTGCTGCCTACCCTGGGGCAGGACGCCAATCCGAGCTAGGTGTGCTGGCCCCGTCCCGCAGACCAGGGACCCCCGCGGGGTGGTCTCCATCAGGACCTGACGGCTGCAGGCTACAGTGTTGTGAGAGCTTTCCTTCCCAACCCCGAGCTGCAGGGTGTTTGGGAGTGAAACACAGTCCTTGAGGATGGAGCGGTCTGTTGGATCCAAGGAGGTGGAGGGCGGGGTGGAGAAGGGGTGGAGGACAATGTAGTGGGAGCTTACATGGTCCTCCCTGGATGGCGCCAGAACAGCCACTTTAAGCTGCCCCTAAGGTGGGCCCGCTACAGATGAGGTCTCTGGCTTTGCCCCTCCCCGTGTCCCCGAGCCCAACATTAACGTACCTTCTCGGGTGTTCGGGGTGCCTCGTCCCACCTTCAGGCAGGTCAGCACCTGGACGGCCACACACTCCGTCATCCCACCGATGTTGTTGAGGTTTTCTCGAGCTGGAGCTCAGAGCCCGTGGGGCTCCCAGAGTTCTCTCCGGCCGGAAGGCCTCGTGACTTTAGGCCGGAATCCTGCCTCACGTGAAACCAATTCCAGCCCAATGACTAGCAGGCAGCTGGTCTGGGTGCTCCGTGATTGCGGCCGGCGGCCGGCTCTGGGCCCCTCCTCCTGCCTTTTCAAACACCTCCCCCTTCTCGGTCCCGTTCACCACCAGGCGTTGACTGACTGACTCACGTGCGCCGGTCCCTGTGCCACCGGCCTTTTCCCCCATTCCTCTGAAATCTCTTCTGTCCTCCACGACTCCAGTCGCGGAGCTTGGGCACAACGCTCCAGCGGGCCACTGCTGCAAATGCTTAAAATCATGTCAGTCCAGCGACGGCGAGCCGGTGCCCCGCAACTTATTAAAAACAAAACAAACCAACTTTCCTAAAGTGGGCGTCTACATAAGGCGGATTCCACTTTCCAGAAAGCGCAGACCTGCCGCCCCCGGTCTCCATTCCACGAGGTGACAGGTCGCCCGGAGCTGCGGCACATGCCCCCCACGACTTGAACGAGCGAAACCTTCTTTCGCACACAGAACCGCTGGGACCCAAAAGGGGGTGGGGCCCCACGGCTGATTAGTAGCAGCAGGACCGGCCGGACGGCCCGACTTCCCTTCTCCTTAGTAACGGGAACATAAAGAGGCCGACGTGGCGAAGCACCGCTGGCCTCTGATTACGGACCCGAGCTCTGCAGAACCTCCACCACTGTTACGGGGTGCCATCGGAGCTGCAAATTCCGTGCAGCAACACCTAACGCCTGACGAGGAAGGAGACCCGCCCTTGCTGAACAGCAGCTTCGCGAGGGCAGGAGACGGGCGGACAGGTGCGGGAAGGAGGCCCTCCCACTGGGCAGCAACGCCGCACACCTGCTAAGGGCCCTGCCCACATCGCCACGCTTATCTTGCCGAGCACGAGCAGGGACGGGAAGGCCTGAGCAAAAGGAGGGTAAAAGGCGGGATGCCGCCTAATGGCTTGCCCTGGAGGAACTAGCCGAGTAACTGAACGGTGCCACCATGTAACCAAGTACTAGGCAGCCATGGCCAAAAGCGACATCGACTTACATGTGCTGACACGGCATGACCTCCGAGGAGTATTAGATGACGAAGCGAGGGACAGTAGGCGTGCAGCACACTGCCATTATGTTAAAAAGCAGTGTGTGGGGGGGGCCCACATGTGTATAAATACATACACACACGCACAGACACAAACCCTTCTATACAGAGTATTATCCACAGTAAGATATGCAAAACATTGGTTAGCACTGATTAGGGACTGAGGGTTATGTGAGAACATCATTTTTACCCTTCTCTGTATGGTTTATACATTCGTTTTCTTAACTACAGGCAAGTTGCATGTTTTTAAAACCCCTAACAACCAAAACATGGGTGGGGGCAATACTGTCTAGAAATACGTACTTTCATCCCCCAAGCCCACAGCACCAAACCGGTGGACGAAGGCGGGGCACTCCCGCTGTCCGGAAAACCCCGGCTTCCTCTCGGGGCTTTGCGAGCGGAGCCCTGCAGACCAGGCCACGCTCCTTCTGACCCGGGACTCCGGCACGGAGGTGCAGACCTGCAGACGGGAAGCAGGGAGCAGCTGCGAGTCACACCTCCCCCCTCTCTGGTCAGGAACCAGAGATGGGCTCCCGCCAGGGGCCACTGTCCTGCCTTTCCAGCGACCTGTGAAGCCAGGCGGTGGTGCTCCTGGGAAGCGGGTTCGCGGGGGAGGAGCCCCGAGCCACTGGAGCCAGCTTCCAGGACGGCCCCCAAGGCCCAGACTGGCGGCTGTCCTACAAGTCCTCCCAGGCCAAAAGCAGTTTGCTTTCAACCTCATTTTACAGAGCAGATGATTTTTTAAGTCTATAAACTTTAATTGTCTATCACTGAATTACTAATAGCACACAACAGGGTTTTGCGGGGGGGGGGGGGGTTGGAAAAATTTCTTAACAGAATATCAGGAGTATTGCAACACTTTATTTAAAGAGTATTGGTGTTGAGTTAGTAGCTGAAGTAACAATTGCATGAAGCCAGATTAGATGTACTGCATAATACTCATACTTGATTTATCGACATTACTTAGCAATTTATTGGACAAAAGTCAACTTTTTGTTTTTTATTAAGCACATTCCACAGTACAAAGCTGTCATGAATAATATCTGTACAATTGAACAGCTTCAATAGCTGTTCAGACACAAATTTATTTCAAACAGATAATTGGCAAACATAATTAATTACAAGTTAGAATCAGACTATCCCAGTGCTTTAAAACATTAATATAGCAGTAATTTACACTTGCTCAATTATGGGTTAGCAAAATAAAGTCCAGAGTACGACTGGGAATTACTACTATAATCCCAGAAAGTCGGAATTCCTTGGGTGCCGAAGTCCCCTGCTCTAGTTTTAGTAGGCACGATTCAAAGGGTGTGTGCATATTCCAAGGCCATGATCTCCCAAGGAACGAGAACTTTATATTAAACATGCAAAAACAACAACGGAAAGTCCACTCGTCCAGAAGAACTGCCTCCCCCCGCCCGCCCCCGGGCTCTCCTCGCTGGTCCGCCAGGACGGCTGGAAGGGGACGGGCGGCGGAAAGGCACGGCACTCTCGCGACCGCTGTCAAGCTTACAGCACCCAGCTTACGAATGGAGGCCTATCTTTTTACACTTTGAGGCTCAATTTCTCAAAAACAGAAATTCAGTCACATGGGAGGGAAGGATGTATTCAGAAAAGGGAAAAGCAAAGCCAACCTGATAAACAGATCAGATCGCTCACACACACGCACACGCACACACACGCACCGATCCCCACACCTGCGCAGCGCGAGGCCCAGGCGAGCCGGGAACCTGCCTGCAGCGGCGGAGTGTGCTTCCACGGGAAGAGGGGCGTCAACGGGAGGCTCGCATTGGTCCTTGAACACGTCACTGACATCCCATGATCTTTGGAAACAATGGCGAGGGGCAGATCAACACCTGGTATCAGCACAAGGGAGAAGGGGTGCCGACCGCTGCCCAGGCCCTTTCCACGCATGGTCAGCGTGACAGCGCCGCCCACACGCTCAGGCCGCGGACACTCCAGAGCGCTGAGAACCTGCCGGGCCCACAGCAGCAAGGGACACCAGACGACGGGATGTCAGTCTGAGGCTTCGCACCACGCGGGAGTCCCCTTCCACTCAGGACGCGCCCGAGCCAGCCTCCCCTGGCGCTTGGGCTGCCACGCGCGGCAGGCCCGGTGACTCCCAGGGCCAGTGGGCACGGCCCTCCCTGCTCTCCCCTCCCAGGGTTACTGACGCACAGAGTACTGGTCTCGACCGTGAGATCGAATGAACACTGTGGGCGGTGACCGCTAGTACTCAGGGGCGCTTCCGAGGAAGCGGAAACCACATCCGGGTACCTCTCTACCATACGTACTGCACAACAAATAAAACGTTCTGTGTTAAATCTCAGAGATCACACTGTGGGACAGGATCCCCATTAAAAACACACACCACACGCACACAATGACAATGACGAAATAAAAACACCGTGTGAATACTGCAGGAAGGGTTCGGGGCAGTCCACACCGGCCCTGGCGCCGGGCCCTCGCGCCCGGCCCCCGGCTGCGTGCGAGCCCACTCTGAATTAGTGTCTCGGGCTCGGGGCCCCGGCTCCAGCCACCTTGAGGTTAAACTGTTATGTACATTTTATCTACATGCGGATACAGGATTTAAATTAGGAGGCGAGCATGTGTGTAAAGGTGTTCCTCTACCAAATACCAGGAGATGGTTGGGACACAGAGAACAGTTAAAGAAAGAAAGAGCTATGTTACCTGTTGGGAGGTAATACCACCTGGCTTACAGTCCTTTAAATTAAGAGAAACGGCACGGAAAGGAAGTATAACCCCCAAAATGTTACTAACACAACCCAGAGAAACTTCCCCACGGTCCACACGTCCCTAACGCAAGTCAGAACGCAGCATGACGTGGATGGTCGAAAGGGAGCTCCCGCAGAGGGGGGCCCTGGACACTCTGGGTAGGTGTTTGGCACCCAAAATTTCACTGGAGGATGCTGTTTCTTAGTATCAGATCAAAGTGCAAAGCAACATAAATTAGAGGCCAAGTCTTCTCTTGACCGTCAATTTACTTCCGGAGAACAGCCTGTGTGTTCGGTTCACACGGACTAGTTACACGGGAAGCGTTCGGTCTTTTTTCACGGATGGGGGAGGAGTGGGGTGCTGTCCTGCTGGAAGGCGGTGAGGCTGAGGTGTCCTCTCGGAGCGGAGGCCGGAGTCCGAGGTGGGGAAGGTCGGAGCTTGAGGAGTGGGGCTGCGTCTACCCAGCGTCTAGAACCAGTCCCAGCTTCGAGCCTCAGCTGTGAAGAACTCCCTTAGGCGTCTGGTAGCCGCGTAGCCAGTAGTTCGAGACTAGGAAACCCTGGGGGAAAGAGACACCGAGTGAGTACGAACGGCCATGCTGGTTAGACGGGGGCACGCCCTGCTGCACACGCGACCCGGGGCCAGTCTTCCGAGGACTGGCCCCGGGACAGGCGGCAGCCGTCCTGTGGGTCCTGCACACCAGGTGTGGCGTGCACCTCACCCCGACGGACACCCTGTCGGGTGCGAACTCTCACAGCCGCACCACAAAGCAGACCCCTAAGGCTCAGTTCAAGGCAGTAAGTACGCCAGTCGGTAAGAGGGGGGTTCACGGCAATGCCCGAGCCCATAACCTACCATCTTTCAGTGCGGGTGCCAAAAAGTATGCCTCTAACGAAACATGCTTAATGTCAGATTTTGTATTTAGCGTAATCTTTTAGGACACTCAGAACCTACAAGCGCCTGTCTCATATCTTCCCGCAGATACTAATTATTGCTGCGGACAAAAATATGCAAAGCTAGTGAATGAAGCGACTGTCCTACACAGAACGCTCACCATCAGAGACTACCTCTTTGTGAAATGAGTCACTAACAAAAGGACAACAGTACAGAGGACGAGACTACCAGACGGTCCAGACTTTTCACCACGACTCAGAGTCAGGCGCACATTTCGGGCACAATCTCTGTGCACCATACATTCACCCACGCATGCAAATGCGACGCACACAGCCTGAGCCTAACAGTCGTGGAACAAGGCTGGG
This sequence comes from Carollia perspicillata, assembly GCA_004027735.1. Classification (NCBI taxonomy): domain Eukaryota; kingdom Metazoa; phylum Chordata; class Mammalia; order Chiroptera; family Phyllostomidae; genus Carollia; species Carollia perspicillata. The sequence goes on along the minus strand of PVKM010012451.1, from coordinate 25,120 downwards.
CACTGTGACGTGCCGTGATGCAGGCTGACGTTCTCCATTCAAAATTCCACCACAGTCACATTCCGGTACAATGACTTCACAGTCACTCATGTGTCCCAGCCCTTCCCAAACGCCACGCTAAACCACTGGTCTAGAAGATCTAAAAGGCACAGGTCTAAAACCCTATTGGGGCGGGGGAGGGAGTGGGAGTGAGGGAGGGAAAGTGGGGAGAGAGACTGATTTTTTTCAGGGAAACTTTCCTAAAAGGTTGTCGACTTTCATAGATATCAAGAATTCCAATAAGCTTTCTCAATGAGTTCAAGAAAGACTCAACTTCATTTGCCACTGTTTTCCCACGAGGGATCCTAAAGGTACCCGAAGGATTTTCACTGGATGCCCAGGGGTAAGAGGCAGGCGGCTCAAAGGCCGCGGGTGGGCAGCTGCGCTGAGTTAGCCCTTCCGGAGGACAGCATGCCTCAGGGTTCCGGGGGTCTTCACACGTCTTACCTTTCCACCCAGACACTCAAGACATTTCTAGAATTTTAACCAAAGGTAGAAGGGTTGGGCAAAGATTAAGCTAAAACAAAACACAAAAACAAAAAAGGTCAGTAATGTGCTTTATAACAGCTAAAGCTGGGAAGGGGCCACCAAACACACGGTAACAGGACACAGCCGGACAGTCGAATGCTAGTTTGCCGTCGGGACGGCAACCCAGGCAAACACTGACATCACTCACAGGCAACAATTTCACAACGAAGAGGGACAGCAGCTTTTAAAAAAGTGCGGTGTGGTTGCCGACCGTACTTTTAAAAGCCTGAAAGGATCCATATAGCAGAGTTAACAACGGTGAACCACAAACAGAATTTTATTTCCTTCTTTCTATTTATCTGGTTTTTTCCTAATTTTCTAAATGATCTTATACTGTCTGGTTATAAGAGAAATGAGAACTACTGTATCTATAGCTCTTAGGAGCTAGAAATTTTTAAAAATGACTTGGCAAATAAACCTGCTGCTCGGTTCCCTGACAGAGAGGTGCTCTTTCTTACCTAATATTTCAGGGGTGAGTATTTTACTCCAAGGTTAAATCATCATTAGGGCAGTGTTTCTCATGATGCATAAATCCTACAGCATCACATGGTAGTAATTTTTTTCACGTTACAATAAATGAAAAGAATTTGGAAAAGAGCAATAAAAACCATGAACCTGACTGCCAAGGTTGTCAAAAGTAATTTACTTTGAAGAGACAAACACATTTGAGGTTCCACTGCCTGTGCTGCTTAAAGAGCAGATAAGATTTTCCCGCTGGTTTGCAATTGTGGGTCGTAACCAGGCGGTTGTCCCCTACAAGGCCCTGGGTGGGGGGCCCGGAAGCAGTGACACCGGCTTCCTTTCCACCTGGAATCGGGGCCCTCTCACGTGGCACGTGCGGGCGGGCTGTCCAGCTCACGAACGGTGACTACGCTCTCCAGTTCCCCTGTTACGTGTGCCAGGGTGAGGGGCGCTCCGGGGTGTCTGGAATTTTACCCTGGGCCTCTGCCAACACACACCCAAGGGACACGGGGCGCGCGGAGGCTGTCCGGGCCTGTCCACCCCTGGAGCTCAGCCCCAGCCCCGCCGCCCACGCTCCGTGTCACGCGCTCCCCGCACGTCTGGCTGCAGCGAAGCGACGTGGGGAAGGAGACGTGCAGCTTCTAAGAGTTAAGAATGGAGTAAGTGTACAAAAGGTGTGCAAGACTTCAGGGAAAACCCTGCAGACACTGCGGAAGAGAAGCTGAGGGAGAGGAGAGAGGTGGGCCGTGTGCAGGCGGGGAGGCTCAGCAGCGCTGAGATGGAAACCCTCCGCACAAAAGGTGTTTCGGCTCAACACAGCCTGACCCTCGCCCCAGCGGTCGTCGTCGTGGACGCGACAATCCAATTCAAAACTGAACATGAAAACCTGACGGGCCCAGAGCAGCTGAAACGGCGCCTTTTAAGCTGGAAGATTTATTCAGAGCCTGGCGCTGGTGCAAGGACGGCCACGCGGCCACAGGGCCGAGGAGAGTCCAGACGCAGGGGTACAAGTGAGGGGTCGCCTGGACTCCGGCCGAGGTGCCAGAGCAATTCGACGGGGAGAGGAGCGTCTCTCCACCGAGCGGCGCTGCAGCGGCCAGCGAACTGCACAAACACGGGGACCGCGGCGTCCTCACCCCGCGCCACGTGGGAATGAGCGCTGCGTGGAGAGAGCCCCGATGTGAAAGTGGACCGTGCAGAACTTCCAGAACGACACTGGTCCACGAACGGCCGCCGGCTGCACTGAACTGTCCAAATATAAGTTACGTAAAGTATAATTATGTATCATTAAAATCCAACCAACTTCAATTAAAATATAATGAAAAATGCGGTTCATAGGTTGCACTGGTCACATTTGGAGAGCGGCAGGGCCCCAGGCGGTGGGCGACTGTGCAGGGCACAGGGCCGCCCCGCAAAGTGGAACCAAACCTGGTGGGGGGGCGGGGGCGGGCTTGGGCTACAAAGGCGACACGAGGGAACTTTGGGGGGCGATAGAAACGTTTTTACCTGGACTGTGAGGCGGCGCAGGGATGGGTGCACGTGTGAAGACTTGCTGTCACACAGTACCCTTTAAGTCGGGACAATCTATTTCACACTAGTCACACCTCAATGGAATGAATCAGAAACATGGCGACGGGGGCGGGGTGGAGGGCGGTGTGTGTGCACCAGGCCCCGCCTATTGGAGGAAGATTACACGCAGCAGCCCACTCGGCCGGTCTAGACACTTGGTTCAAAAGTCTTGCTGAGTTACCTTCATGTTTGTTTGCTCAAACACCTACACGAACACACTGCAGTTTCACTCACGTTTCTGTAGGGACACGGGCCTGGGAGGCCGAGGACAAAGAGTGCAAATGCGGCCTGTCGGCCCTGGGTGTCACTCGCGGAGCAGACAGCAATGAGCGCCTGGAGTACAGCAGGGCTCCCCTCGACACTGGGCTGCGGTGACGGGTGCCCGTGTGAGGGAGACAGGCCGGCACGGCGGGTCAGCGCCAACCCCTAAATTAAGTCCGAGGAAGTGGAGGGGGCAGCAGCGTGCTGGGCGCATCTCCCCAGCCGGGGCAGCACAACCAGGAGTCGGGGGGAGGAGGGCCTGCACCACCCGGCCGTAGGGGAGGAGCTCGACAGAGGTCCGTCAGGTGGGGACCGGGGAGTGCTGGGTGGCAGGCAGCACGGGAGGGACACGACGGTGCTGAACCCCGTCGGCCCGCTCTGCGGGGAACCGTGGCCTGCGGCCAACAGGGCGCGGGGGGGCAGAGGGCAGCCGACCGCCCTGGCAGGTCGCAGGGCGGAAGCTGGGCTGAGGACGGAGAGGGACGCGCGGGAGGGAAGCCAGTCTCCCCCGGGTCCATCCTCCTTCCCGCCGTCTCCTCGGGGGTTCTGGGAAGGGAGGCTGAGACAGGGGGAGCCACCGTTCGGTCGCTCTCGCCTTCTTCCTCTGCGATTCCCCGCATCCAGTGAATGTCGAGTCCCGCCTAGGGGTGTTTCCACTGACTCGGGAATTCATCCAGAGAGAAAGCAGCAAGGGGGCCGGTCACCATCACAAGACGCAGTGGGATCACACACGAGACCAGGAAGAGCCATCGTGTGAGCGGCTTAGTGGTCACTGCGGTGGCTGGCCTCCACACCCAGGCAGGCACAGCCAGCTGACTGTGGCACTGAGTCATGTGGGGCCCCAAATCCTTCCAAAGGAAGCACCCGCCAGCCACTACTGATCAAACTGAGTCGGCATTAGGACAAGGCTACTCTGCCACTCGGGCTGCAGAACCCTCGGTTCATCACTGGTGGATGGAACGGGGGCAAGACCAGAGGCCAGCACACATTTTGTTAAAGGGCCAGATAAACATTTAAGATGGTCCAGGCCATACGGTCTCTGTCGACAGTACTCGGCTGGGCCCCTGGAGCACGGGAAGAGCTACGGACCACACGTGAGCCAGCCAGCACGCCCGTGCTCCGTGAAACTTGGTTCATGGACACTGGGATCTGAACTTCATATAGTTTTCATGTGTCGTAAAACAGTCTTTTAATTTTTTCAAGTATTTAAAAGTGTAAGAAAAACTGCTCGAGCTTGTTGGGGTGCGAAAAAACCACCAGGTGGTGGTTCCCCACCTTCCCATCGAAACGCTCGCAATTCCGCTCTTCAACTCCCCGTGCCGCTCACGCAGGCGACACGCAGGACAGTGCGTGACGGTGGAAAGCGGCTAAGCATTAAGGGATACTCCTCGATGGAAACAGATTGTACTGATCATACATCCACGTATGCAGTATGACATACACACATACATGTGCACGCACACGCACACAGTGCTACCCCTAGGAACATTCCATCTTACCATGTTAGCCATGCATGGAATTCACCGGCTCACGTGTAGATTCTCAGGGTTGGGGGTACACCCCAACTAAAGAGGGTGTCAGGCCCGAGGACACAGCCCAGTAAGGGTTCTCGCTCGTCGGAGGCCGGACACCCTTTGTTAGCAGACGCGCCCTCAGCGAGGGCCCCCGAGTCTCCCCGCAGACAGGTGAAGGGCTTTGCCCCCAGAGCACTGCGGGGACGAGGGGCGTGTTGTGGGGGCTTGCTCAACACACACCCTTCTCCGAGGCCTCTTCCAGGGAACAGGGGGCGGGGAGGGGGGGTTGAGATGGCGGAGCAGGCCACTTTGAATGTTGGTTATGGTGTTTTCTTTTTATTTTAAACTAAAGACAGAAGTGAAGGACAGGAAAGAGAAAAAGGAGACTCTTATACCCTAACGCAGAGGTCTCTTCTGGTTTTAAGTTGACGTGACAGGAGAAACCACTTAGGTTGTTAGGAACAGGAGCAAACTCGTCTGTCAGTACGAAAACCAACGACACACAGGATTCTGACGCAGACTTCATTTCAATGGGACCCTAAAGACGCAGCCTCGCCCTAGCCCTCTGCGAAGGGGAGGCACCCGGTACAGATGGACCACTGGGTCCCCACCACCAAGAGAGGCAGCCTAACCACAGCACCGCCCCCCCGCCCGCTGCCCCCCTGGAAGGTGACCCCCGACAGCACCGCCACACGGGCGCGCTCACCTGGAGCGGGCGGGGCGCAGACTGTTATCTGGAGATGTACGTGTACGTTCTGGAGGGCGAGCGGGTCTCACTCTGGGCGCTGGGAGGCACGTTTAAGAAATCCCAAATCAAAATAGTGTCATCGTGAGAGCTGCTGATGATCTGAAATTCATCAAACTGAAGCCGGAACACACGTCCAGAATGCTCCTGCGAGGCAGAACAGCGGGGTGAGTGCAACGAGACCTTGACCATCAGTCGCTCCCCTCTCACGGTCAGGGGTCTGGCCCAGGCGGGAAATGCAGCGACCCATCCCGGCTTCCCGAATCCGAGTTTCCAGAGCTCCCTGAGCTCTGTCCTTCGGCCCAGGAACAAACGGGCTGCTCTTCCTTCTAGGCCTTTTCCTGTACCCCAGATCCTGGCCCATTAATACGACAAAGAAAAACTGTGATCGTGTCACAAAGGGTCTTAGAAAGGCAGACTGTATTTAATGCCCGTCCTTGACACGGTGTCAAAACCAGAGCCAGGACAGTGTCTGGAACGTGACCGGGACTGTCTCTGCCGACAGCCAGCACCGAAAGGGACGATGGCGACACACCAGAAGCCGGCCCGTGACGATCGAGACGAGAACAGGAGCGGCCCTGCCTGCAGTGCTGCCTGTTCTAGTCAACGCGAGGAGGGAACGTGCGGAAATAAACGGTAAAACTATTGAAAACAAGAAAAATCTATCAATACTTTCAAGCAACTATCTCTTCAAAAGCAACAAAAGCAAGCAGACTGTTAGAAACGACGTGCTTGGTAAAGCTTCGAAAGCAAGGTTAACGTTCCAAGACTCAGTTCTCCTGGACGTTGAAATGCGCTGTCCCGGGAGTGCAGCATGACCAGACACCCACACCCGGAATTCTCCCGAACCCACGGGGAGGAGACAGGTTTGCTCTGTGAGGCCACCGGCCCCCTACAAACGAGGAAGCCTGCTTTCACACCCTGAGTGTGTAAACACTCCTTGGGGAAGAGCTCCCTGTGATGGAAACGTCGAGAACTCTGATTCTGGCTGAACAAAATGACCACAGTGGGGCCTTTCTCTGGAGACACAGTGGCCCGGTGACACACCCGAGGGTCTGTGTGCAGGGGGCCCCCCGCCCCCTGCCACTTACCACCAGAGTGCGCAGACACAGCGTGCTGGCTGGGGCCCGGGGGTCGAGAGCAGCTTGCAAGTCCCAGACTTTGATTTTCCTGGAAAGGACAACGGATCGCAATGAGCGGACGGGGGGACATTTTAAACAATGCCGAGCGCGTCTGAACCGCCTGCTGTCAAAGCACATGGAGAGTTGTGTTCTTATCTTACAAGTAATTTCAACCAATTAGTTTTGAGAAAGATAAGGACCTACACATTCTCTGACTTGCTGGAATTGGAAAAAAAGTGTTTTAAGGCAGACAAGAAAACAACCGCAGGTTATTCGAATTCAACCCTGGCTTGATATTCCCCGTCCCCAAAGCAGTTCATTGGGGCCCTCGGGGGCTGGGGAGGTGCTGCTGGCAGGAGCGAGGGCTGTCCCTGAACACCCGTGGGCACCTCTCTCCCAACTAGGCAGTAACAGGAGTGTCAACGGGCCAATGAACCCATCTGTGAAGTATACACAAGGTCATCTTGAAAGGTTTACACTGGCCGTTTGCTCATTTAAGAAGCCACGAGGCTTTTAAAAGAGATTGTTCGATTCACCAAAAGGAGGAAGGAAATTTATCACTGAAGCAGAGGGGAAAAAAAAACAAAACCCACACCTGGTTTAAGGCCCAAGGCAAAGAACTGAACTCCTGCACAACCCAGGCCACGCCACGCTCATGACAGTTAGAAGCGCTCGTTCGGGGCCACGAGGCTGTCCCCGTGGGGTCCGGGGCCGAGCAGTGCAGTGAGGGCCATCCATCAGTCAGAGACCGCCCGGCACAGGACCCGGCCGCACACAGCGGCTCTGTCTGCGCACTCGCCCCTCGGGTCCCACGACCGCTGGCACCCGAAGGGCACATACGCACCCATCGTAGGCCCCGCTGACGATCCTCTTGTTGTCAAACCGGATGCACCGCACCAGCTCCTCGTGCCCCTCCAGGACTCGTAAGCAGGCGCCACATTCGATGTCCCAGAGCCTGGAGTGGAAACGGATCTCTGTGAAACCGCTCCTGGCACGGGATCCCACTGCCCCCACATTCCTCACGTCCGTCCTCGTGTGCTTTCACTGCTCTGGAATTCACTTCCGTCCACACCACACACATCTGTGTGGACACTCACGCCGCTTGTGTGTTTCCAAGCACTCACTCGGGAGGAAGCCTTACGTTTCATTTTATACACTTTTAAAATCACACGTGTGCATTACTAATTAAATAAGGTCAACAAGCAAGAGACTTCCATCCCAGGCACTTCCAGCCCAGAGTCCACGAGGCCCGCGGAGGCCGGAACCAGCACGGTGGTCTCCCTCTCCTGAGGAGGCCCAGGGACGCCCCTTCTCAGACACATGCTGCGCGCTGGGCGTCCAGGCCGCACGGCTGGCGGGGCAGCTCGTTAGGTCCACACAGTGTCTTAGGACCACAAACCTAGTATGCGAACACACACCCCAGCCTTTTTCTCTGCATGGGATTTATGTAACAATTCTGGAAATAAAATGTTTTCTACTACCACTGATTTCTCTACGTTATTTGCAAAAAGAAACCACAGCAACCTAACACACACAGAACGAAGTCAGGAAACTAATGCTGTAACAAACTTTCCTCAGCCTCCCCACCAGCAGCCCCCGGCGCACATGGGAGACTGCACAGCAACACGCCGCCACTCTGCAAACCCTCAGAGACCCCAGTGGGGAGAGGTTGGGGGTTGTTTACTGCGGACACACTAAGTAACACAGAGCATGATGAACACAACAGAGCCGAGACTCCAGCACTAACGTGATTTTATGATGTCTTACGAGAAAACTTACAGCAGTCAGAGCCCCACCCACCCTTTCTCAAATAATCTCCAGCCTAATCTGAATTTCTGCCCAAACATTAGGCAGTCTGGTTATTTAGAAAAAGCTACCAGCACACACTGGGACAGGGTGGCAATGATTTGGGACAGTTAAGCAGACGTTTAAGGCAAGCTCTAATGAGATGTGAAGTGTTTAAGGATGGCTATCTTGATCAGGAAGCGAGGACACGGAGTACTGGGGAGAAAAAGGGGAATAAAACCCATGGCCAAACAGGAGGAGACGACCCTGTACCCGAGTCCCAGGAGAGACAGACAAAGCGGCCGCCCCCCGGCTGGGCGGGAGGCAGGAGCTCGGGGTACGGGAAAGCAGAGCCAGGCCGGACCGAGCTCCCTTCTGAGCTGTGCTGGTATCAGGGGACCCTGGGCAGAGCTAAGGTCACGGAACCTGTGTCCGGGGGGACCCCTGGGAGAATACACACTGCACCCATGTCAGTATGCAGAGCCAAACGGACTGGTTTCCTCCTCTGAAACTCCCCAACGACTGGCCCTCCGAGCATCAGCAGTGGGAGGGGAGTAGACCCGGTGACAAAATCACCCCGCCAGCTCCGCCGGTGCCCCGCCTCCACCCACCTGATGGTGTTGTCCGACGACCCGCTGACGACCAGCCGGTCCCGGTACTGCAGGCAGGCGATGCCTCGCTTGTGCCCGTTCAGAGTGCGGACGAACTCGCAGGTGCTCGTGCTCCAGACCTGCAACAGACCAGCAGCGTTTTGTTTTATTTCACTTCTTTAAGAGTGTATTTATTTTTAGAGAGAGGGGAAGGGAAGGAGGGGGTGGGGGGGAAACGTCAATGTGTGGTTGTCTCTTGCACACCCCCTGCTGGGAACTTGGCCCGCATCCCAGGCACGTGGTCCTGACTGGGAATCGAACCTCGACCCTTGGTTTGCAGGCTGGTGCTCAATCCACTGAGCCACACCAGCCAGGGCCAAATCAGCAATGTTTTAAAGAATGAATGCAGAGAAGTCCTCTCACAATATACCTTAAAAAAAAGAGAGAAAGAAAACCAGAGCTTCTAGGAACGATCAAAAATGTCTTGACTACGAGACACGAGTGGGCGGCTGGGGACTGGACTGGACAGCAGACAAGTCTCGGCTGCTGAACAGTCGGTAACACTGGGATGAAACCAGAGGGCACTGTCGGGCCCCAGACCCTGCGCCCGGTGCAGAGAAAACACCTCCTGGGTGGTGCGGACAGTGGGCTGCCCAGGGGGAGGAGTCTGGGCCAGGTTTCCTGTGTTTTACCAGCTGACGCATGGTCAATGGGAGCGAGCGTCACCTTTCACACCTTCCCCTTTCCAGCTGTGTCCCGGACAGCTCTACTAGCTCTGACTGTCGCCCCTGATACCGTCAACGTGGGATAAATCATCGCTCTCTCGTGAAACCCTCTGCGGGGCACAGATGTTCACACACACACAATGTATTACCAGCCACATCAGAGATGCGAAGCAACCTAAGTTCCCCGAATTATTGCACCAGCTGCACTTGTAGTTGAATGGGTAACAGACGTCCACATGCAAGAGAATGACGGGAACCCCTACCTCACACTACGCATGCAAATTTAATTCAACATGGATCAAAGACTGGAATGTAAGAACTTGACCCGTAACGCTCTCGTGAGAAAACACGGGAGTAAATCTTGGTGACACGGGATTAGGCAATGGTTTCTCAGATGTGACGACACAGCGACAAAAGAAAGAGACTGTTAGAATGGACTTCATCAAAAGTGAAACTGTTTTGTGCTTCAAAGAAAGAACATTAAAAAAACAGTAAAATTACAACCCACAAGATGAAAGAAAACATTTGCAAATAATTATCTGATAAGGACCTTATAATCAGAACGCATAAAGAACTTTATGTGTGCAACTAAACACTAAAAAGACAAATAATTCAGTCTGTTAAATGAGCAAAAGACTTAAGAGTCTCTCCCACATAAAAATGGCCAACAAGCATAAAAAGATGCTCGACATCATTAGTCATTAGGGAAATGAAAAGCAAAATCACAGCGACGCCGCCGCACACCCGCGAGGATGGCTGCGATAAAAAGACAGTCACAAGTGCTGACGAGGACGTGGAAAACCCTCCAGGCTGACAGGACGCCACACACAGCTCTTTAGGGCCCAGACCCTCTTGACTTCCAGGCACTGGCTGGTCTTGTACCAACTGGTGTGGCTGAGCGGCGAGTGGACTATGACAGACCCGAGCTGCTCCGCATCCAGGCCGCCCGGTCCACGCTCCGATGCCACCCAGTCTGGGCTCTCTGGGGTGACACACTAGAATGCTGCCTACTGTGTCATGAAAAGGGTTTTCTGAGCCCAGTCCAAGCATTCACACATTGCTGGTGGGACTGTGAACTGGCGCAGCCACTTTGCAAACAGTTTGGCAAAGGATTGAACACAGAGTTGCCATCCAGGAGAATTCCAACTGCGCGTCCCCACAGCATTCATGGGAGCAGCATTCGTAACGGATAACAAGCACGCGCACCAGACGCCCGTCGGCTGACGAATGGGCAGGCACGACTCGGTGGACACACACGCCGGCCTGCACTCGGCCACCAGAGCGAAGCCCTGCTCCCTGCTGCAGCGTCCACGGGTGGACCGCGAACACAACACACAAAGCGGCAGAACCAGACACAAGAGGCCACAGGCTGTGTGACTCCATTTATACGCAACGTCCGGAAGAGGCAAGTCCACAAACAGAAGGCAGATTGGGGACGGCCGGGGACAAGGCGAGGCGAACAGGGGCGTGCTACGGACGGACAGGAAGCTTTTCGGAGGGGGACTAGGGACGTGCCGCAGCTAGTCACGGGTGCGCGACACTGTGAGCAGACTGAAGGCCACTGAACTGTGAGCTTTAAAACGGCCAATCTTAATGGTATGTGAAATAAAAAGACTTAAGAAAGCTAAAAGTTCAAAACCTGAACGGATACTGGAACCGGAACTGCACTTGCCACGCCCTGGGGACCACCCGAAGCCACAGACACTGCCAGCTGCCGCGCTGCGGCCCGCCCCACACGGCGTTTCTTGGAGACGGGAGACGTGTTGCTGGGTGCCGCATCTCTAGCACCCAGCCCAGGGTCTGTGGCGTGACGGGCTCTCAAGACAAGGTGAGCACATCAAATCTCAGCGCTGCCACCAGCTGGCTGTGAGGTCTCCAGTGCGGTTCTCCACTCCAAGCCACGCCCGGACACAGGGGGCAAGACCTCCACGACAGAGCGCCAGGAGGGAGCCGCAAGGCGGCAACAGAAGAGCTCCGAGCACACGGGACGTGTTCAGTGGGCTAGTTCTCTTCCCCTCGTAAAGGTCGTCAACAACATCGCTTCCCAAAGCAGAGGGCTGCTCTGTATCCCGGTCCTGGGACCCCTTCCTTCTCCTGTGCCCCTATCTCCAGAAGCACACACAACGGACGGGCTCCAAGGGCTCCGAGGGCTCCGAGGGCTCCGAGCGCGAATGGCGGACAAGCACCAGGTTGGCAGAAGCCACTCCTGCTTCCTCTCCCTTACTGAAGGACAGGAGCAAGCAGACACACTCACCTTGATGGTTCGGTCACCAGAGGCAGACACGATGTACTTATCATCAAAGTCCACCACATTGACAGCAGCACGGTGGCCGACCAAGACGCGCCGCAAAGTGATGTCGGTGGCAGAAGCCATGTCCCACACGGCGATGGAGCGGTCCTTGGAACAGGTCACCATCAGGCCGTTGCTGAAGCGCAAGTGCAGGACGGCCTCATTGTGGTGGATCAGCGTGTTCAGAACCTCGCCCGTGTTCACATCCCAGACTCTGGAGAGCAGAGCAGAGCGGCGCCGAGTCAGTGAGACGGCTGGGAAGAGACCACGGCATCCACCTTGTCTGGGCCCCCCTTCCTTCCTCCCTCCCTCCCTTCCTTATCAGAGAGAGGGGAAGGGAAGGAGAAAGAGGGAGCGAAACGTCCATGTGTGAGAGATACATCCCTTGTTTACCTCTTGAATGCCCCCAACTGGGGACCTGGGCAGCAACCCAGGCATGTGGCCTGACCGGGAATCGGACTGGTGACCTTTCGGTTCACAGGCCAGTGCTCAGTCCACTGAGCCACCCCAGCCGGGGCTGGACCCATGCTTAGCAGTAGGTTGGGGAGGCGTGGACTTGACTTGTATTTGATGATTGGGACCTGACACCTAAGTACAAGCTTTAAAGGAGCAATTCCTCTATTTGCTGCGAAGAGTTTTAAAAAAGAAGGCCAAGTTTGGTTCAGGTTCAGGTTTATTTAACAGCCAGGTGTCCACAGACTGTGTTTGCGGGCTTGTGTTGATGGCAGAAAAAAAAAGGATTCTGTGGGTAAGCGGGCTTTGCAGTGAGTGTGAGGTGACGGGAAAGGCGGCTTGGCGGCTGGAGAGCTGATGACAGTCCCAAGCTTAAGGCCCCTTTTCACCTTGGACGGGCCTCTGAATCCATGGAACACTAAGTCGCGATGTCTCATCATTTCCCACACCCACCTATTCACCCAGTTGCTTTGTGACGAAGCCAGTGCCTCCCAACTAGCTCCCCCATGCCCAGTGGGGTGCCCAGAGACAGTCCTTCCGTGTCACAGCTTTTCTGCAACCCCAGCCCCCTCTGCAAGCAAGGTGACGCAGAGCAGAGGAGGAAAGACTCCGGCCCCTCGGGCTTAGGCGTGACCTGGGTGGAAGGAGTGGCTGGGAAGTGCTGGGCCAGGGAGAGGACACTGGGCAGGCTGGTGACCACTCTGTCCCCTCGGTGTGCCTGAGAGCCCATCCCCTCACCCTCCCGATGACAAGCTATCCCTAAGCCCCCAGCAGGCCAGCTAAGGCATCGCTGCACGACGCCTGGCTCGGACGTGCTCCTCGCCACGCCCTAACCAGGCCGCAGCCAGCTGCGGCAGAACCGTCCTCGTCCCAGTGGTGTAGGAGTGACCCCAGCAAGGTTTCCTTCTCCTCGCCCGACTCCCACCAGCAGTCACCGCTTCCCTTCTGCTGGGGAACAGTGCCATTTCCCGTGTCACCGCTCTGCCCCAGGGGGTGGCATCCGAAAACTAGCGTCCCCGAGACTGGAAAGGCTACGTCATATGAAGATAGCCTTGACTGACAGAAATTCGGAGTTCAAAATTAACAATTTGAGCTAATTACTTCAGCGTTCTGATCCTGGCTTCCTCGTACATCTGTAACAAGGAAGCTGCCACCTGCCCACTCAGAAAGGCGGATGTGAGAACCGATCGGATAACCTTCTGCAGAACACCCAGCACTCGGTCCCCCCGAAGGCTCTGCACACACCGCTCCTGATTCTTCCGTATTTCCAGGCGACTGCCCACCACACCTCACCTGTAGACACCGCCCCTTCCTCCGTGCTCTGGAGGGGAGGAAGCCAGGCCCCTCCAGCAGGGTGCCCGTGGAGGCCACACGTGGCCATCGCTACACTAGACGGCAGTGGGAACAGGTCCCACTGGACAGAGGCGAGCTCTCCTACCTGTGCAGCTCAGATGCACCCACGCCACGCCCAGGAGGTTTTGAGATACAGCGCACAGAACCATCCGCGGGGAAGGGGGTGAGCCTCACCGCCTCGTGGAAGGCCCCCCAGTTCAGACCGACGGGGCCGAGTCACTCACCTCACCGTCGAGTCCGAAGAGCCGGTCACGATGACGCGCTCGTCGTACTGGAGACAGAGGACGGAGCCGGTGTGCCCCGTCAACACCTTCAAGCACTCCAAGCTGGCTTTGTCCCAAATCTGCTGAGACAGGACCGGCCGCAAACGGTGAGTTAGCGTGTCGTGTTCTGACGGGTGCTCCTGGCTCACCCTACCGTCCGCATCGTAACAGAGAGCACGCCTGTCCCAGCACTGAGACAGTTGAACACCGAACAGGCGGAGAATGACGGGAAGGGAAGAGGGAACACAAACGACCTCCAGAAGAGACGCACGATTCCGTTTACGGGCCTCGTACCTAACAGCCTTGCGAGGGGAATTTGAAAATAAACTCTGTGAGAAGAGCTGGCGCGGCCTCGGGAAAACAATGTGACAGTATCTATTAAGAGTCTCTAAAAAATGTGTACTTCTTACCCCCTTCCGTTTGTTTACAAAAATATTCAAAATTTCAGAAAAAATCAGAATATAAACTATGAGGTTTTTAATGAGAAAATACTTTATGAGAGTTGTGTTTTTAAAAAATCATTATAGCCCTGGCTGGTGTGGATTGAACACTGGCCTGTGAACCAAAGGGCCGCCGGTTCAATTCCCAGGCAGGACACATGCCTGGGTTGGGGGCAGGTGAGAGGCAACCACACGTTGATGTATCTCTCTTTCTCCCTCTCTCTAAAAATAAATAAATAAGATCCTTTTTAAAAAGTCATAATAAAATTTGCCTATAATGACATAACCACTATGTAAGTTTTAAAAAAGAACAAATACATTAAAAGGTAGTAAAACGTTAGTAAGAGCCGATTTTGTACCCTGAATGCTCTTTTTCTCACTTCTTTTAGACAGTTAAAAAAAAAAATTCTGTGGACCTGTTTCTTTCCTTACAAAACAACAGCATAATTTGCAGCGTCCCTAAGGCTTGCTGCAAATGGCCACAATACTGCCAAGGGCTCTAGGTATTTAAGTGACTTTCAATAAAATAGCAAGGCTTGGCATTTAATTTTGGCCCTACCAGAACCTCCGTGATTTTGAGGAGCTGACCAGTGATCAAGGCCCAGTGCAGAATAAAGCACGAAGGTTCCCGACCACGGGAGTGGCGCTGCGTCCGGAGGTCTGACGGGCCCCTCCCGAGGGCGCTGTGGCTCTGCTGCTGTTCTGTGCCTCACAAATCGAGCGTCGGCCTGACTCAAACATGGGCGTGCCTCTGCAAAGAGAACTCTCCAGAAACACACCCAGTGTAAATGAAATGCAAGCCATGGCCGGCCTGCACTCTGACGAGGTCCTGACGAGCCATCCCCATCCAGTTCGCAGAGGACAACTGCCAAAACTAAATGGTAGCACGTGTCGCCCTCTCTGGAGCAGACCTGCAGCCACGTGTCAGGGCAGTCGACCACTGTGACACAGACACAAGAGATCTGTAGCAAATGTGTTTTGGGAGCCGGGAAACAAGAGAGGTTCCTCGACTGTAGGCCTTCTCAGAGCCTTTTTATCTTGCATCCTGTGAATCTCTAAGGAGATATGCAGTGTTTTCTGAACTTCTCTGAAGGGAAGTACCCTTCCAATGAACGCTCGTTAGATTCACATCCACTGCCAAACATAGAAAACAAGAGAAACACTTCCTTTACATGCTTCCATTCAGAGTGCTTTTTGCCCTAAGCTGTCTGATTTACTGTAATTCCACTATTTTATATATTATATATATGAGAAAAACAAACAAAAAGACCCTTTACCTCACCCAAACTAAAACAATATAGAGACCAGGGCCAAGATGGACAAAGCCTACTACAAACTGTCTTCCCAGTTGATCATTACTAAAAACTGGAGGAAAAATACCAGAGCAACTGGCTGAGGACACGGGGAGGGGCAGGAGGAAGGGAGCGAGTGGACCGCCGCGAGGATCGAAAGCTTGAAAAGCGAGTGCGTGGGGCGCGTCCGCCATTCTGTCTGCTTGTTCCTGTGTTTCTTTCTGTTGCGGCTTCGGCCCAAAGCTGGGTCTGGGTGGGGGCGCTGCACGGGGAGCCAGCGGCAGAGGCCGTTAAAATCCCGGGAGAAACCACTCTTTCGGGACAGAAGGACTGGAGAAAGGGATCTCCTGGGGGCAGAGAACACGGGAGGACCCCACGTCCCCACCTCTCTTCTCGCCTGGCTGTGACTCCAGGACAGGTCCCAGCCACGCAGACGCGCCACCGAGGGCAGCGGCACAGGTGATGAGGTTCTAGGAGAAACCCCATTTTTCTGGCCAGAGGAAACCGGAAGAAAGGACTCCCAAGGGCAGGAGAGAGATTTAGGAAAATTCCCGAGAAAAGACCTGGACAAAAAGGATCCCGTAACTCTGTGTGAACGCCCACAACCACCTGCTGCGAACCGTGCCCAGCCAGGCACGCCGAGCCGGCGTGGCAGAGGCTACACACAGTGAACTGACGCCTAACTCGCTGCGGAAGCCTCGGACCCAGCTCTGAGGCCTGCACGCTCCAGACAGACCCAGAGCAGAAGGCAAAGGCTCTGAAAAGCAGAGAAGAACTCGGAGCCCCTCCCCAACTCCCTCTGCTGAAGTCGCAACACAACTTGTGCTCCGAACACGGGCAGATTCGTCACCTGCTGCGAAACACCCCACGCGTTTTCCCTGGGGAGTTGCAGCAGGCCCCTCGTCTTTACCAGGTCACGCCCACAACGCCCAAGGGATGACCCAACAGCCCTGGACACCGAGACCCGTTCCCCGGGGAAGAGACTCGACAACACGCGACAAGCCGGAGGGCCCAGCGCCGGCGCCGTCCAGGCTTCAGAGCGGCTGCTGCAACTGCTCCCGGGAGGTGCGGACGGACGCGCTGGGTGGGAATGAAGAGACATTCTCGGCAAAGAAACAGAAGCTACTGGTGAAGGAAAACTGTTTGAGAAAGTCAGCGCCAGAAACGCCGGAAATTTGGTGACTGAAAGACACCAATTCACAGATTCGAACAGCTCAGCAAAAGCCTTAGCTATGACATGAAGAACACGATTTATTTTTTAAAAATGGAGACTTGATTTCACCGAAATTAAAATCTCCTATTAAGAAAATGAAAAGACAAGTCCCTGATTAGAAGAAAATATTTGCAAAACATACTTAACAAAGGACTTGCATGCAGAATATACAAACAACTCCCGAAACTCAATAGGAAACTGAAAATCCCATTCAAAAAACATAAAACACTTCAACAGGAACTTTACCGATGGATATGCCAACGGTCAACAGGCGCCAATAAGTGAAAAGGTGCACATTTTCGTCGGCCGTTGGGGGGTCGTTGGTGGGGGTCTTCGTATCCACCAGAACTGCCGATCTGACAGACCGAGAACCCCACGGCCGGACGAGGAGGCAGAACAAAGACCTTCCACGCGCCGCAGACAGGGGTGCAACGGTGCTGCCGCTCCGGAAAGGGGCAGTCTCTCGGCAAGGCCAGACGTGCACTTACCCCCCGAGTCCGTCGTCTTACTCCTCGGTTTTTACTCGAATGAACCGAAAACGTATGCGCCCACGAAAACGTGCGTGCATGTTTACAGTGACTTCACTCACAACCGTGAGAAACCAGGAACACGAACGTCCTTCAGCAGCTGAGCGGGCGAGCACACTGTGGGCGCCCGTAAAATGGACCACTGCCCAGCAATAGAGAGAACTGTTTGTAAACGCAGCAACGTGGATGAAACGCAACTGTCGGAGGGTGTGAGTGTAAGAAGGCGGACTCGCTGCGTGCGTCCACTTTCTGAGCATTTTCAAACAGGCGAAGTCACAGGGACGGGAAAAAGCTCCGGGCCGAGGGCCCAGGGGAAAGAGCGGGCAGAGTGGGACACCAGGCGCAGGAGGAGGGAACTTTGGGGGACGACCACACTCTTCTGTGCCCCGAGTGCTGTTCCAGTCACTTGAGTACGTGTGCTTGTCAAAACTCCGGAGAGCTTTTCACCAAGATAAGGAAATTTTCCCCTATGTAAATTATAATTTAAAAAAAACCCTACAGTGTTTTCTCAAATGAGAAAATAAGTCATAAACCACGTAAAACAAAATCTGTCAGATCAGCTGCCCAACATTACGCGCAGAAATAACCCAGCGGACCCACTGCTGCACGGCGACCTGACCTGCTCTGCCGCTCTTCCACGTTGCCGTCGGAACCCTCCCCAGGAGCCCGCAAAGATAACGGCTTTGATTCACAGGCAAACTAAACTAGCAACACTTTCGTTGGCAATCAAAGCGACCAAGAGCCCGCGGAGACATGTTCTCCCGCGCGCCCCGAATGCAGAGCATGGAACGCGGCTGCGCTCAGAGAAGGGGCAGAACCCGGAGGAGCCGGGGCCTCCTGTCGGTGAAGGAAGACGCTCTGCCTCCGGCTCCTCGGCGCCACACCCAGAGCCACCCACCCTGGCAGGACAGACTGACTGACCGGCACAGGGCAGGGCCACTGACCTTGATGGAGTTGTCCCGCAGCCCGCTGATGATCTTCTCGTCGTCGTACTGCAGGCAGTAGACGCCTTTGCTGTTCTCCGAGCGGCACTGGATCCGCTGCAGGTTGTGTCGCCCGCACCGCCAGTTGGACTCTATGGTCTGCGGGGGAGGAAGCGACAAGTGAGCTCTCGGGAACCGGCCTTCCGACTCTGGCGCTGCTTCCAGGACCGCAGGGCCCTGACGACCCCTCTGGGTTCACCTAGCGGTCTGTGGGCTGCGGGTGGGAACCACGCTCTTCCCGAGGAAGACGTTCGCCCATCAGTGTTTCCCCCCAAACAGCCCCTGCCCTCTGGCACCCGCCCAGGATTCCCAATGAGTCTGGGTTGGGTTTGAGGAAAAAAACGGCCTAGACAGAACTCAGTTTGTTTCGAGAATGCCATTCACATCCAAAACACACAAATCAATAGTACCACATTGGGTCCTCTCTAATGCCAATTAAAATATTTGGTGGGAAGCCCCCACACACACAACAAAATTAAGCCTATACCAAGAATCTGTGTACCCATCCAAAGTATTGTCTTGATCACTGCACAATGATACTGAACAGTTACTACAGAACAAAAACGCATTTGCTATCTGTTTTCGCCTTCCACCACACTGGAGGTCCTCTGGAACAAGAACGCTGCCGTTCCACCCGGGTTCTCCCTCGCTCCTCACTCACGCAACACCTGCCGATACACTAGTGCCTCCGGCTCCCGACCGGGCCAGGCCCTGGGCACGGGGCGAGCGACAGGACGCGCACTGCTCCACTATCAGGCCACAATGTCTGGGACTGGACACGGGCCAGACACGTTTATTTGGTTAAATGATCTGCAGACTGACCTTGGGAGGAAGTTCTTATTACTTCCCTTCTTCGAACAAGGAAGGAGTTTCATTTGCCTGAGCCCACGAAACCAGTAGCTGGCTGAGCCGCAAGTCACACCCAGCTCTCCCTGACTCTGAGTCCACGCTTTTCCCCCTGAGCTCTGCAGCGTCTGTAAAGAAGTGTAGTCTTAGCTACTGAGGCAGTGAACCCGGAACCTGAGCAGACCAGCAACGATGCCAGACCAAATGTGGCACTGACGATCAGGACCAGAATAACTGGTCACACCTGAATTCGGGAGATAGTTTAAAAGATCAGCTCTCAGAAGTTAATTTTCTGAGTAGCTAAAAGTGTAATTAGTTGCTTTGCCGAAGAAAGGAGATAAATCTCACTTTCATTCACGATAGGCACTAAAACACTGGCTCTGCCGACATCTAACAAACTGCACGTGCTCCTCTTGTGAAGGCAGTGGGTTCCATGCGCTCCCGAATGCCACAGCGCACTGAGCGTGCTGTGCTGGGCACCACCATGCTATGCACTCTACGTATTCTACAGCTGATTTAAGCATCGCAACTCTGAAGCCCATTTACTGTCCTCACTTTACAGAAAAGGAAATGGAAGAGTGGAGAGACGGATACACATACACCTAAACAGGAAGATGTCTGACCATTTGTAGCTAGCTTCAGTCCTTAGCACAGGCAGCCTTGAGAGAGGGCGGTCGCCCATTTCCTGGGCCCAGCAGGTGCAAGGAGGGGCCACAGAGGTGCAAGGAGGAAGAAACACTGGCCTGCCCACCTGCTACCAGGGCAGAGCTCCTGAGCCAGCAGCATCTCCGGGAGTGAGTCTGGAAAGTGTCAAACCTAAGAGCACACACCCGAACCAAGTTCTTCCGCCCGACCTCTGCCCGCGCTCTCAGGGCAGGCTGGCTCCCCCGTCAGACTGAGCTCAGCGCCTGGAATCGGAGACGCTGCGCTTGCAGGTGTGACTGAGGCGCTCGGCGCGCTGAAGCGCACAGGGAGATGCTGCCTTAGGAGGGAGGTGTTGCTAGCAGGTCTTACTCGTGGCCAGCGACGCTCGGCAATGGCCACTGGGGCCGAGCTGACCTCCTGGGGCTCAGAGCTGCTGCAGGGTGCACGTCTCCACCCAAAATATTCCAAAGATGCATACGTAACATGTCTGCCTGTCTGTCTGTCTGTCTCTCTCTCTCTCTCTCACACACACACACACACACACACACACACACACACACACACACAGAAACACACCAGGTATTATTTTTTAAATTCGTATAGCTGTTCTTAGTTTTAACACACACACGATTATTTTTACAATATTACTGAATCGGTAAGTAGCTCTGTTATTCTGCATGTCAATGAACAGAAAAGACACATTGACCATCACATGAGAGTTTAAAAAAAAAAATTTTAAGAGGGAGTGGAGAGCTCCTCGTGCCAAGAGTCCCCCACGTGTTACACTCCCCTGTTCTGCGTACCGTGTTCTCTAAACCTGGGTGGCTCGGCTGTCCCTTACTGCACCCACAGCCGCGCAGCGGAGGCGCTGGGGGGCGGCGGCCCACCTCTGGGCAGGCGGCGGCCCACCTCTGGGCAGGCGGCACCGCCCGGCTCGCACGGCGGAGCCCTGCTGCTCTCTGCCTGCAACCCGCACCGCAGAGCCCGACACGGGACCCCTCAGAAGCTCTGCAGGCAACGGCCTCCCCTCCTATGTCGAATGGGCGCCGAGAAACAGCTTAGCTTCTTGGCACTTAGAACAGGCCCAATTTTCTAATACACGCATCTGAATTTTAAAAGAAGTTTGCCAAATAATCCTTGATGGGTCATTATAGGAAGTCCCACTTAGGGCTGTTTCAGAAATCATCAGGTTCCCTGATCCCCAAACAGGCCCAGCTTGTCTCAAAGCGCCAGCAAAGTGGCAGTAACCCGGATCGGGGAGTGGACCCCTTTGCGGCACACCAGCCCCGACTTCTTCCTAACTCGCCCTTCTCCATCTGCAAGGCCACCCACAAGACAAAGAGCTCTTCCTGCCATCTGCCCAAAGCACTACGTACCGCCTTACTGGATGACCTCAACTCTTACTAGAATGCTTGTAAGCCAGGCCTTTTTTAGAAAAACTAGACCCTTAAAAACGGAAGGCGGCCCATTGTGGTAGAAAATACCCAGGTCGCTCAGCAGCTCCAGCAAATGGCTCGGGCCTCTGGAGCTGCTCCTCTGTGAAAACGGGGGGAGCAACCACACCTACGTCCTCAAAGCTGTGGTGGGGATCACACGGGGTGACGCAGGTAAGCGCTCGTCACAGTGCCTGCGAGTGGCAGCAGTGACTCTCCTCCGCGTCCGTGCAGAACACTGGCCAAAAGGCGTCGGCTCTGACCCCAAACCCTCCATCAAATTGCCAGGAGTGGCTGTCTGGGTCCAGGCTGACATTTAATGCTGGGAGCCCTGCGCCCCGCCCCAGCCCCGCACAGGAAGTGGGCTCAGCCCTCAAAGGCCATCCAACTACCGTCCTAACTTCGGCAGCAGGCAGGGCACGCACAGGCGCACCCGGGCAGCGACGCTGGTACCTGCCCTTTCGCCTGGACATCGCGCCGTGTGGCTACTGTCGGGAGCCCTTCACGTGTTTTTGAGAACTTGTACAACCCCCTTACCCTGTGCAGATTTTCTAACCACTGGGAAAGAGGCCACGGTACACAGAGTGTGCAGCGGCATTTAAACTGGCGACGGAGTGGAAACAGATGTCTGGGCATGCAGGGGTAACATTATTCTTAGGAGCCTAAACACAGCTGGGTGGGTGGGCAAGTCTCAGCGTCCGCTGGTCGGGACAATGTTAGCATCGAGTCTGCAAACCACAGAAAAGCTCCCCACTTCCCCTGAACACAACGCGGTTTACTGAACGGTGCGAGGCGACACGCCACGATTTTGCCGGCGGTCCGTTCCAGGGACCCCGCTTCCCAGGCTCACTCCATGAGAAAGAGGAGGGAAAGGCCTGTGGCATGGAAGGTCTGCCACCGCTCCGAGACAGCGCCAGGGACAAGGCCCGCGCAGGACACCAGGACTCTGGCAGGCTGAGGGGCACCTGGGGGCCTGGCCCAGTGGAAAGCGCACGGACCTTCGCCTGACGATCTCAGCTCTGAGAAGCTGAGGATTACAGTAAATCTCTGGAGCAAAGTATCTATGAGTAAGCTCCCCATTAGTAATTCCTGATAACGAAGAGTAACAATAATTAGGACTCTGGTTGGCGAAGGAAACAGAGCTGCCTCGTTAGGAACGGGGCCTCAGGTTTCCCGGGAATGCCTTCTCCGTTCAGAGGCGCCCTCTGTGGCAAGAACACCCCTGAGAGCGAAACCTTGGCTCTCAGAAAGCTGAGAGTTCTTACTCTCCCCAGGCTTCGCTTCTCACATCCTTCTTTCCTGACTCATAGGGGCTGGCCCACCAAGCCAGGTTCTCAATTTTTTCCTTAAAAACTAGCTAATTTCCAGTGGGTCAACATGGAAGGACAAGGGCAAGGCCCTCTACTCGTGAAACCCAAACCTGGGCATGGCCAGAGGACAGAAGCCAGAGCAAAACCCAGAGCTGCCAAGGAAGAGCAGAAGGGGAAAAGGAACACAGATGTCGCAGACTGGCAGCCCTCAAAGTCAGGGGGAAAAGGGACACTGCAGCTCTGCGTGGGCACGCAGGAGGGGCCCCAAATCCACTTGACGTTCGGGGTACAACGCAGCTTTCAGCAATGTGCTTCACTAAAGTCCTTTGGAGCACCACCCGTCCCGTAACTGGACAAAAGCAAGACCAACCAAGCCTATCTTAACTCATGCCCTTCTCACAACGAACAGTCAAGGACACTGAGTACTCTGGCACCTGGAGAAAGATGGCTTCACCTCGAGTCCGTAGTATAACACCACGCATCTTTCTCCTTCGCTTGTTGGATTTTCCAGGTTGAAAATGACAATACTGAGCCCACAGCTCACCAGACCTCAGTTAAAATCCCATCTCTCCTACAAAACGACGTAGCAAGTTCTAAAACTCTCTCAGTCTCGGTTTCCTTTTATTGCAGAAGGGGATCTGTACCTTTTGGGAATTAAATGCAATCATCTTGTTACAAGTGTAACAGCTGTAAGCACCTAGCATTGAAGGTACTTGTAACTATTATATTCTGCTTACGGGGGTTTCTATCAGGGCAAGCTCCTGAGCCTCGTGGAGTCCCAGCTTCCTCAGCATCAGCAAGAACATGACCCACCTCCCTTCAGGGACAGTCCGGAGTGTTAAGTGAGAAAATGTATCGTAAGTGCCTAACGAAGTATCTAGCGCAAGTAAACTCTCTGAACACACTCCACTATTTTTATTAGTGTTAGTATTACTATTAGGGAAAAGACCCAAGCATAAAACGGCACCCCTTGCCCTATGAGATCCAGCCCACAAAAATCTGGAGGGGACCCTCGTGGCCGACCGGCGCGTTTCCAAACCGCACCGTAAGAACCACTGGGCAGACCACCACGGTGCGGAGGTTGTGTGTCCAACAGGGTTCGCCCCGCGGCTCTATTTCCCCTCCCATCTGCCTCCTCTGCTGACTTAAAAATGCTGTTCCAGCTGAGGAAATAGGTGTGGCGGCTGGTGCCACACAGTGTCGCACCGCAGAGTATTCGTTCACACTGTCCATCAGAACAGGGCTCACAGGGGTCAAATAAAGTAAGCCGCGTCACCCAACTGTCAACCCGATGGAAGCTCTGCCAAATTCCTGTTTAGTAACGACTGGTTTTAAACAGCATCCCTCTCAGGATAAAGGGTTTACCACATTATTCGAGGAAACTTGGGAGCTACTCTGTAAAGAGCGATGGGGAGAGGCAGAAAGTCTCTAAGCCGGACGGAGAAGCAGTGTCTTGGTGCACCTGGCCATCCAGGGTTACGAGCTCCTCCCCCCTGAACGCACCCCAACCTGAGAGTCGCATTAACACTCCGCCCCAGCTACTAACGCTGCAGGAGCAATTTGTTCTCAGCGTCGCCAACGGATCAATTAATTCCCACACTTTATGACTTGTCCAGCAGCAGCTTGAAATTATTTAAGCCTCCCTAAAAGGTTACTTTAATAGCTCATTCTGGGGAGCCGGATACTTAAGACAAGGGTTGGTGCTTTAAATAGAGATACTCCTGTCGCACTCGGATTCACTGGTAACCGAATGACTCCATTAGTTCACATCTGCCTCAGAAAGGGCGGGGGGACTCGCCAGAAAGCACATGTTTCTCCAGTAATGAATTCTGGCCCAGTAACTTTTATGTCTATCACCTGGGGGAGAGGATTACTTCATGTGTGGGAAGCCGAGTACAACTTTATGGGAGATGCAGCACTGCCCAGAGAAGGCTACACTTTCCTGCCAAGGAGGAAACAGTGAAGTCACCAGGACCTGCCAAGAACACATGTGAAAGAGTTAATGAGAAATGCCTGTGCGTGTCTTTCCTGGTTCAAGGCAAAGGGCTAAATAGTAAAACTGCACCAATTAGCACACATGAGCAGTATCAAACCCCTCCGATGGTCCTCGGCAAGTTTACAGTTTTACTGGGCTGGTGCAGTTACACTCACATCCAAAGTGGTCCAGGAGCATAATTTGCTCTATAAAACCCGCTTAATTATTGCTTACAATCATATTTGAGTCATTTTTATGAAAAAATATGGGAAATTTACAGAGGAAGCTGAGACCGTGCCTTCTCTAGTCATTAAACACGGCTCAGAAGTATAAAACTGTCTGCCTAAAACGCTGGGCCTTGGACTTTGGCAACTTTATCAGCTTGGAAGGCAGAGTCGGTTTTGGATCAAGGTTTTCATCGTGGCAGCCCTGCAGAAGCACTTGGTGACTGAGAAAAGGTAGGTCGCTTTTTACAAAAAGACGTGATGTGTTCTGAAGAGCTTCAGATTATTCACTGACGGGGACGCCTTTGCTCCAAGAGTTCAACTTGGGGGGAAAATTACTTGTTCCATGATTTCAGATCAACAGAACACCAAGGCAACGAGAGAAGTTGAGAACGAGACACAAAGAGCCCGTAAGAAAAGATAAATCATAAAGTTACCTCTATATCCTGGATGATCTTTGGGTACAATGACCTATAAAATGAATTGGGAGGGCCATCTGTAGGTCTGTTTTTAAACAGGTACTGGTCCCTGGCA
>PVKM010012450.1:0-31877 GCA_004027735.1 Carollia perspicillata | reverse complement strand
GGTAGAGAACTTTCTTTGTTTCAATTTCATGAAACTAATTTTGGTTTCTGAGAAAATTATCACCAACACGAAAAATTTGAACCATTTCAGTCATTGAGAAGGTGATGAGCAGTTCCTTAAAACATTACTGACAGTTTTGATTACAGACTTTATATTTGATATAGGAGTGTGTCATATTATTGATATGTTTAAAATTTTGGCAATACATCTAAGATTGTTCTCATTTTTCCTAGGAGAAAATACTGGAGCTATTCAACATGGTGGTATAAAATATAAATGAAGTTATTTATTAGGTACTGTAAGTCAAGCTTTACTGCGGGTCACTACTATAAATGAAATCTATGCTTTGCAGACCTTCTGACATCAGCAAAATAAAAATAATTGGATCATACTTCATCCGAAAACAATGCTAAATTCCTTTATTAAACTTTAAAAGTTATTATTTTGCTCCTAGAACAATATATGCTATACTTAATTATCTATATGCTATGGAAGAAAATGTTTGAAGATTAAAAAATAAAATACTTTTAGTTAATAGTAAATATATCATACAAACATGCATCCAGTGAAATTAGCTTCTGAATTGAATTTTGAAAGCATTTTTAGGGGTTTTGTTCACACTTTATTTTCTTACTTTTGTGAAAAATAGTATCCATAGAAGTAGACTAAATAAGGTGTTCATCAAGGTTTTAGAGTAACTGATACAAGTTTAGAAATGAAACTTAAAAATGGCCCCATGCAATTCTCAGTTAAATCTGATACTTTTTGGAAGATAATTTACCTCAACATATTTATATTGAAATTCAATTTGAACTACTTCCAAATAAGAATCCCCCACTGACTTGATGAAAGCCAGAACAAAATAATCAAATTATACTTGTTGACATTTTTTTCTTTTAGTGGCTTCAGATTCATTTGTATAAATTTTTGCAAAATGGTAAACCACAGTAATTTTATAAATGTTTGCCACATACCCTAATAAAATAAGTTTAGAACATTTACTCTGCATTTACATTTAACAACCTAAGTACATGATACCTGAGAAAAGCTCCATTGGAAATTTGAGTCAAATCAAAACATATTAAAATAGAAATTTTTTGCATTCTTTCATTAAATTCTTTAGTTAAAAAAAATGGTTGCTGTGTGCCAAACATAGTGAATGATATCAAAGATTCCATGGTGAATGAGACATAGTTCCTGGAGTTCACATTATTACATGGTTGCAAAAAGTAAATTACTGCAAAAAAATCCTATATATTGCAATAAGTGCTAAATTTAAACTATAGACGCAGAGTAGAGCCAGAGAGTGGAGAGTAGATGTACACAATAGAGAATAACTCTAGGTAACTTCATAATATAGGATACAAGTCCCATGAACGTAGAGACTCAGTATTCCTCATGTACCATCACATCCCTAAAGTTTTGCAGAGTATATGACCCATAGTAGCATTCAGTTAATATTTGTGCACTGAATGAATGGCTAGCATGTTTTTTCTACATTGCCAACCAGTGTCCTTTCTAAGTACATCACTTAAGGATAGAATTGAAAGAGGAAGAGAACTCTAAAATGCCGTAAAAAGAACAGGAGACATGTTTTTTTTAGAAAGAAGAAAGAGTAATAGGTAAATAGCTACATGTGG
Source organism: Carollia perspicillata (assembly GCA_004027735.1). Lineage (NCBI taxonomy): Eukaryota > Metazoa > Chordata > Mammalia > Chiroptera > Phyllostomidae > Carollia > Carollia perspicillata. Next base: position 30,237 of record PVKM010012450.1, on the reverse strand, counting down.
CAAAGACGGCAGAACGGAAAGGCTAATGCAGCTTCAACAGCATTATCAGTAGGTAATACGGCAGAAGTTACGGTGGAGTTATTAGCACAATCTATTTTATGTATAATAGTGTAGGCCATAACAAAGTTAGGTATTTTTTCAAAGTTATCAAATGGGAGTAAATTTCTATGAAAGCTTTGAACAATTCTAAACTAATAAAATGGTTCTAATGGATTATAACAGAGTATTATTGCGTGCCTTGAGCTACGATCCACCTTCAATATTCCTTGCTCTACCCATCTACTGACTAACTTTATTTGGAGAGTACAAGTTTAGATATTGAGTTTGGATTAGGAAATATAAAACATGACTGAAATCTTTTTTCTTTTATTTTTTAGAACTTGAGAGAGCATGCTTATCCTCGGTAAAGAGTGTGCATAAAAATATATCCAAAACTTTTGATTAATGAACTCGAATGCTGATAATATAAATTACAAAATTTGGATGACAAGAATTATCCAACTATAATTTAGAGACATAAAACGTTTCATGTAGGAAAAATGCTATGTCATTGAAAAATGTGGAATCATCATTAAATCAGACACTGTATCCTAAGAGAATACACAACAAAGTTTACATTCAAAAAAGATAAAGAAAGGAACAATGACATTTTACATGTCATTAGTAATGGAAGTTGCAAACTGCTGGCTGTTTGGCCAAATCTTCCTGAAATATTGTTTAAGAACCCGACCACCCATGCTTTAGTTAATCACAGGCCCCGACACAATTCATCACACTATAGCATTTCAGCTGGGTATGTGTACCTTATTTCCTGGTCACTGCAAGCACCTACGTTTACAGCCCTTAAAAAGGAATGGAAAAGAAAAAACAAGAATAGAAAGGTTCCAAATGCATGTTGTGTAGCGAACTAAGTAAATAGCACAGTTTCTGAGTATCAACTTAATTTTATTCTTACAAATAACCTAAACCAATGGTTAAATTCTAACTTCCGTGTGTTTCTTAACTAAAGTTGTTGTGATACAGCCATACGCATTTACTTGTGGGTAATCAATTGCTGCTTCCACACTATAATGGTAGAAACCATATGGCCTGTAAAGTCAAAAGTATTATGATTTTACCTTTTAAAGGAAGTTGTGAATCCCTGGTCTTGATAACATAACAGTGCAGGGTAATGTTTTTTTCATTGTGTATAGATCCTATAACATCAATGTACACAACAGATAAAGAACTTACTATGTAGTTTGTCTTATGAATACTTGCACAGATTGTTTGTGCTATAACATATCCAAAGATGTCCTGCAAGAATGCACAGGAAGAAATGAAATCCTTTTGCTGATTTATCAACAGCACATTACTACCATAATTTAGTGAAATCTGAAGAGATTATTACTCAGGTGATCAAGCCACCTAAGTGTCATCTTGAAACAACACCACTGGCCCTGAAAAATAAATGAAGTAAATAACTAAAACTCAATACAAATAAGAAAGCTGAATTTTTAAGTGAAGTAAAAATAATAGGAAGAAAAGCGTGGCATGAAAGTAAAATAAAACTAAATGCACATCCTGACCTTGATTATATCTCCAGCGAGTGTTGTCAAGTAGAAGGAAAGATGAATCGTATGATCATCAATCCAACTTAATTTCCGGAGTCTGTCTGTCTATCCATTTGGCTTTTAAAAGAAAGTGCAGATGCAGATTTTAAAGCAACCCACAACATGATTAATAAGGGCAGCACAGTAAAGAAGCATAAAAGTGCCCTGTCTCCTTCATCTGTTCCTCTGGTGCAGTGATTAACCTTTGAGTTTATGAGTATTTCTGCACTTGCTTCAGATAAAGTATTTTATGAGTTCCTCCCTTCCAGGCAACTTGGATTAAACTTATCAGACCCAGGAAGATAGTGACCTATAATGGCTGTTTCCTTTGAAATCATCATCTTCCTACTTCATCTGAGTATTCCATGCCCAAATCAGATGGAAACATCAAGGCAGATACAAGACAACTTGTTAAGGTCATATTTTACACTATATACATCATTCATGCTTAATTTATTTGCAGACCCACCTAAAGACAGATTGCCATACATTATAAATGCCAAGAATACGAAAATATCATTTTTGCTCCCCATTAATTCCCATTTGGAATGGCTCCTGACTTTACAAAACTTTTTGGCAGCACACTCACTGATGACTGATCACTTCTTTTCAGTGTAGAAATAGGGCAGAAGCAAGAAGATTTATTTTTCAGTAAACTCTTAATGAAATAATAAAGTATGTTGGGGTAACTCCAACTCCAATACCATCCCAGCCTCCAAACCATAGCCAGTGAAAAATTTCTGACTTCACCAATATTTTGAGACTGCACAGACATCTCATTTGAAGGGGTACTGAACTCAGTTTCTGAGATAGTAACCAATGCATAATAAAGGAATCAGGTTAACTACTCTTTCTACATTTTTCCACTTGACATCTTCATGTATGTCAGGAAAATACATCATCCTGTTACCCCTCCCAATCGTGAGTGTTCATATACCATGTACAGTCTGAATCAGATCTGATGTAAGTCAAGACCTCCTTCTCATTACAGGGTACCCTATTTTTTTAATGATTTTATTTATTTTTAGAGAGAGAGGAAGGGAGGGAGAAAGAAAGGGAGAGAAACATCAATGTGGGGTTGCCTCTTGCGCTCCTCCTACTAGGGACCTGGCCCACAAACCAGGCATGTGCCCTGACTAGGAATCCAACCTACCACCTTTTGGTTCGCAGGTTGGCACTCAGTCCACTGAGCCACACAAGCCAGGGCTCATTGGAGGGTACCCCATTTTCATGTCACCACTTCTTGTTTTAAATTTGGATAAAGAATACCACCAGCAGAAAAATACAAAGTTTAAAAAAGCATTTTTTGTCCATGAACCTCTACTGTGATCTCTGTATCCTGGTGAAGCAGCGTTGCAGGGAAAAGGAGAGACAGAGATGGATGAAATGAGTCAAGTGTGGATAGGATTTAAAATAAAATATTCTACAAAATGCAGTTGGATTAGGAAGAAAAATAACAGTGTAACACACTGGTAACACACTGTATTTTTAGGAAGAGCTTCTGTTGCTAAAACAAAACAATATACACACACCAACATGATAATAATAATTTTTATAAGCAATTTGTTATATTAAGGGGCAGTGTATGAATGACCCAAGAGTTGGGTCCCAGTCAGAGATCTTGAAACTGAGTACATATCAAAGGACAGCATGAGTAACATACACGCTGGTTTACAAGATAATGATTTGACCCATTTCCAGCGGGATTGTGATTGATATTCATTATGGTGCTTTCATACCCCATATGGTATCATACATTTGTTTTTGTTTGATAATATTTCCTGATAATATTTCCTGATAATTCAGTCTTTTCTCAAACATTGTTTTAGGAAACTTTGTAAATAAGAAGACATATATCTAAGTGGAAGATGTGTAATCTTAGGTTTTTGATAAAAGTTCTAGTTAAAAATTATTGGCTTCTCCATGGGAAAAAAAAAAACATCTGAATTCTGCTATCCAAATCATGACTTGCAGAAGAAAAGTTTGAAAAAAACTCTGGGGCCAATTTTAAACATGTAAAAAAATGCATACATATTTCTCAAAATTACAATATTTGTTTTCCTGAGAAAGACACCAAATCAGCAGTTCTGAAAATAAATCTATAGTGCCAAGTTTGTTTTGTTTTGTTTCTTCTACTGTGAATGCTACCTGTTTCCATGAAGGTTGCTATGTTATTTGAGTGGGAATTATACTGGCAGTTATGGTAGGGCAAATAAAAAGGATGAAGAAGAAACTCTCTGGACTGAAGCATGGCCACTTTTCTGCTGGCCGATGGACCTACCTGAGCAGAAAACAAGAGCAGGTCTGTGCTGTCTGAGAACCACTGGCCCTCTGCAGATGCTGCTCATCCGTCAGCTGAGTCAGGTGAACCCACTGAATTCTGTTTGTCCCTGTCGGGGAACCTCCGTAAAACAACTTCAGAGCCACTATTTCACTCTGCCTTAGAATCATCAGGGAAAGCATGCATTTTCTTTATTTATGTATACACCCGTCACCATAAAAACACCCAGGTTACTCAGATAATGATGTCAACCACTGGCCCTTAGAGCTCTGTACATTCCATTTTTCATCATTTCCTAACTCTGGAACTCCCTCTTCTGTGTTCTCTGATAGCCATTTTCAGTCATCAGCAACATCCTTTGCAACCTAAGAAATTCATCTAAAAGTTTTCTTTATCATCCTAGGGGAAAATTGAGATTCTAGGTACATCTTCTCCATATAAAGGAGACTTTTCTTCTGAGTTTACTCCTGCTACTTTGTCTTAAGAAAAACTGGCAACTTTCTTACTTCTCACAGTCATTAACTTCCTTCTCCAATAAGAATACCAATCTTTGAATTCTATGGCATCAGACTAAAACACAGACCACTCCTGTTGTTAGAAGTCATCCACCAGGTCTCAGGACACATATCTCCTCCCATTTTAAATATTTTGCCTTCTGGCTCACTGTCCCTTTAAATTGTACCATTTCTTCCAGACAGTGATTTCAACATCTATGTTGATGAAACTTCCAGCAAACTGGCCCCTCACTTTAGAGATTTTCTTGTCTCTTATCCCATCAAAACCACTCAATCACATGATGATACTCTGGTCACACTTGTCCCTACTCATAAGTTCAGCCCACCTTAAACTGCGTTTCAAAAACTCCACTCTCCAACAACAAAGATTTCCATCTTTTTAGCTTATTTCATTAACTTTCTTATGTCCAGTGATTTTTACAGCGACTGACACATATAACACCTCAATTTATTTAACCTGCTCTCCATGGTTCAATCATCATTCTCTTATTCAGCATCAATTCATCAGTCGATTACACTCAATACCTTTTTGTCTGACATCTTTAAATTCCTTGCTCTGTTCTCACTTCTTTGCTTACAACCCAGATTTTGCCCAATTTTTAAATACTGTTTCTGTATAAGTGGCAAGTGAATAAGTGATGGAAAACATAGCTAAGTCTTCTAAAAATATTTCATAATTTCTCCTTCACATTAAACTCAAACTACTCCAAGTCCTTTCCTACTCTGTTGCTTCTTATTTCACTGAACAAACAGAAAACAATCTTTGTAAGTGTCCATCATTCATCGAGCCCACTGTGTGCATCCATGTCCATGTACCTCTGTCTTTTCTCTGGTTTCTATAGAAGACACATCTCGGGATTCCAGTAAAAATCAGCCCTGCTTTCTGTGCACTAGATTCCATCCCCTCTTACACACTCAGAAACATCACATCATTGTTTTTTTTTCACTTGTTTCATCACTTTGTTCCTTTTTGTACCGAATCTGCCCATCAGTACAAAATCATATGTATTTGTCTTGTTCAAAATATCTTAGACTTCAATTTCTCTCCAGATTTTGCTCAATTTTCTCCATCCCTTTATGACAACATTTTCAGAAAGAAAATCTTTTACTAGCTTTCTCCTCAACTTCCTCAACTTTTGCCATTGCTATACCCCAGGGCTCCATCCTCATGCGCCCATGCTTTTCTATCATCGTCACTTCCCCTGGCAATCTCGTCTAACCTTTTGTTTTAAATACCATCCAAAGACTGATAACTAAGAAATATATAGCCATGATTATTCTCCCCTTCAGATCAGACTTCTACACCAAACTCCTACTAGAAGGTTATCTCCACTTACTTGTCTAATGGTCATTTTGACCTTTACAAATTTAAAATTCAAATCTGTTCATCTCCTTTAAACTTATTCCTTCTAGACTCTTTACTATCTCAATTTTTGGCAACTTCCTTCTTCTAGTTGTTCAGATCTAAAACTGAAATCCATCTTCCTCCTTTTCTTCTTTCCTTCCCTCCTTCATTCTTTCCTTTTCTACTCCACATCCAATCAATTAATATATATTGTGTGATCTTTACTTAAAATACACCTCAAATCCTATTACCTTTTGCCTTTTCTAAGATTATTGTCCTGTTAGCATGAACTATGATCTTCTACTCAATTTCTTCCTGTAGCTTCCAAGTTGATGTCTGTGCTTTTCCCCTTGAGCACCTTCGTCTGGGTTCAATATTGCAGCTAGAATGATCCTATTAAGACTAAGCCAGAGTTTATTGCCTCTCCACTCAACACCTTCCATTTGTTCTTTATCCCACTGGGAGGAAAAAAAAAAAACATAGTCCTTACAACAACATGTAAAGCCTTCCAGGGCCTGACCTCTGTTCCTTTCTGACTTATATCTTACTACCACCTTTATTCCTCTCTCTTCTTTGAACATGACAAGCATTTTTCAGCCTCAAAGCCATTGCACCCCACTGTTCTCTCTGCCTAGGGGTATTCTTCCCCTAGATATCCACTTCACTGGCTTCCTCATACTCTCCTGGTCCCTACGCTCATAAAGAGCAAGTGTTATTCTTCTTTTATCCTCTACATAAAACTGGACCCCAGGCAGTCCCTAGCATATCCCTTGACTTGACTTCATAGCAACTCATACGCACTTCAATCTAATATACTGTACATGTTATTACTGTTTTAGGTATGTTAACTGTCTCCTACACTAACGTGAATTTCATGAAGATAGGGATTTTAGACTCCTGCATTCGCCTCTGTATCTCGCTGCCCACCCACAGCCTTAACAAGAACAGTGCCTGCTTTATAGTAGAGTCTCAATAAATATTATCCAAATGAATGAATGAATAGAACTATTATTTTCCTCCACAGTTTCTGTCCAATTTTGAGCACCATAGAAAGAAGAAAAAGAGACAAAATTTATTGACATATTATAAACTTTGTTAAACATTTAGTAGAGCATAACCAAAGAGTTACAGAATACACATGTCAATATATCACACTTAGAAGAGAGGCCCTTCTTTCCAATTCTCTCCAGAACCCACTATTTATCTAGTAACCGAATCATCAGAATTGTTTTGAAAATGACATTTTTGGATGGGTAGTGATCATAAAGAGCTTTTTCCTTTACACTGACAAGCAGAGCATGTGACTTTGCAGGAAAGAGAAACAAATACAGAAGCAGTGTGTAAGGAATGCAAATGATGAGGTGTTTGTGAACACACATGAAACATGAACTTGGAAGTCTCAGAAACAGGTGGCAACTTTTGGAGGGGAGCTGGTCTTCAACGATGCAGCGTGCAGGAGTTCATTTCCATTTGTGAATAGACAGTGAGTGTGCTGTCATTTTCTAGTGACGGGGAATTTGGGCTAGTGAAAATTGTTTTACACATTATATAAACTTACTGAAATTTTATTCTTCTATAAGTAAGATTACAGATTTCAGTTGAGAATGCAAGTGATGTTATAACTTATGGTACTCAACAGACATTTCTCACATTGGTGAGAATACCATAGACAAGCTGGCACTGAGTTTTTGGGGTGTCTGTCTCATCAACGTATAGTAAATTTTCAAAATGCCTGAATTCATTGGAAAATTGTCATCTTCTTCAACCATGCACATTAGTTCATTATTTAAGGAATATAGATTTTATAAGAACTTATTTTAGAATTGTAGTTCATAACTATAGGATATTTACAAAGAATTGTTTGCAACCTTTTTTTCCACAAGGTTCACTTCTTCACAAATGTAATAAAACAAATCCTAAGTCATGTCTAGGACATTATCTCTGATTATGATCGTTTTACTCTTTGAGGAATGTTGTGATTCCCTGTGTAGAATTTGTACTGTTACTGCATTTACAGGTATCAGTAATATCATTTATGCATAACAGTGTTTATTAGTGGCCATCTCTTCTCCTAGAAATGGGACAAAAACGATTTTAGGAGACAAAGGCCACTCCCATTTTTACATCCTGAATGCATTTCATAGTGGTTGTCACGTAGCAGATTTTTGTTTGAGCATTACATGTTGTCTAAAAAAGAATTACTTTACTTGTTATCTACCATAAAATCTTATCCTGTATCATGCTAATATACAGGATAATATACATGCTAATATGAAGTGAACTCATAGGCTCCACAATTCTGATGTGTGGGGTTTGTTCACTAGGAACAAATTAGTAATTTAAATTGTAAATGCCATCTTAATAGAAATTTTACCTTTATTAGTATTGATTAAAATGTTAATTATGTACACAAACAGGCAATTTCTGATATACTCTAAGGTTACATTTAGGAAATAAAGTTCTCAGGAAGACCCAGGTGCCCTCCTTAGAAGAAAACACTTTTTAATCCAATGTTACTTTCATTGGCAAGCAAAGGCAACTTCAAAATTAAGTTTATTTATTCGAAGTGTATTTTAAAGAGTGCACTTTTTTTTTTTTTTACATAATGAGCCTCTTGAGACTAGGAAGTGTACTTTATTTATCATGGCTCATCCCAGTGACCAAGAGAGACCTTGACTCGGAATGTGCATCCAAGGAAATCACTGCCACAGTGCTGTGTGTTTGCATGGAATGATGGTTCACACAACTGGGCAGGAGAGAGAGGGGTCCAAGTCAACATGTCTGTGTCACCGGGGCAGCCTGTTCTATTACATTCGCCCCTTTCAGAAAATGGGAACCAGATGTTCTTTGACCATGTGAGACCAGGACTCTGCATCCAGAAGAAATCTTTGCCTTTTGTTTGTATCTGTTGCTAACACCTGCCTCATTACCTTTAACTCCCCCAAGAGCCTTCCCAGTGGCATTCAGAGGAGAAAAAAAAAGCAGAAAAACTGATTAGGAATCTGGAAGAAAGGAATTTGCCATTCTGCTGCATGTCTGACGATGATAGAGATTAGATGCCTGGTACCACCCAGGAGAGGCAACCGTGGCAAGGGTAGAACTTGTAATGCAAACTAGAGCTTATTTATTGAGTTCCAACATCTATAAGCTTTCACTGCTTCCTGGCACAATGTTCTCTTTTCCTCCCCACCTTGCTCAAAGGAGCTGTCAGGTCAGGAAAGGGGAAACATAAAACAAATGCTTTTTCTCTTTCAGTGTCCCAGCGGGGGAGCCCTGCTGAAATGCCAGGCGTGCCCTGCTGCTTTCTGCATCAACAGATGGCAGATGGCTGCTTTCCTTGTATTTGTTTCCCATTCAGCAAATTGCAGGTCACATCTGGTCTAGCCTCTGCTTGGTCAGAGAAGATGGAGTTCACATTCTTTATAGGTGGCTGGCTTAAAGAAATAACAAAAAAAACCCAATATGTGTGAAAGAGAGAGGAGAATAAAATAAAATACAAAGACAGATAAGCCTGTAAAAAAAAGGGTGACATGGAAATATGAACAGCTGGTATGATTTCAGTATCAGCAAACCATGTAGCCAGACTCCAGCCAACAATGAAGGGAACAAAAATCACAGAGGCAGACAAACAATCTGGGAAAGTGAAGAATAAGCTGCCAGATGTAGCAGAGAAGATACACACACAATTCGGATTACCCTGCAGAGATGCTGCGCTTGACTTTTATTTTTCAACTTTGATTTTTAAAAGTAACTTTTAGAAAAATTACTTATGCTTTACAGTTTTCAAATATGCTTCTACTGTGCTGCTGTATATACCCTTAGCTCCCACTGGAAGATTGTTAAAGCTGAGCAAAATTCAGCTACATGGCCATCTAGGCAAAACAGTTGCCAGACGAATCATAGTTATATGTTTGGTGGCAGTAAGAATGTTCCTGAACTAGAATTCTAGTGGATAGAGAACAGACTGACAGCTGTCAGAAGGGAGGCAGTTGGAAGCTGAGTGAGAAGACGGAAGAGATTAAGCAAGGAAAAAAAGGAAGACATGCATACAGACAGCAGTAAGGGGATGACTAGAGGGAAGGAGAGTTGGGCGAGGTTGAAGGTAAAGGGGGAATAAATGATAAAGAAAGGAGATTTGATTTGGGGTGCTGAGCACACAACACAATACACAGATGATGTATTGTAGACTCGTGTACCTGAAACGTGTATAATTTTATTAGCCAACGTCACCCCAATAAATTTAATTTTACAAAGTCACTTCTCTCACAAAAAAGAGAAATGGTATTCCAATGTCCATGATAATTATCAGTGGCAGTTTTACATATGTAGACACCAGAACCCCAGTGTTTCAGACCCCATGAGTCTGAAACAATGCACCTAAAATTTACTTGGCATAAAATTGCCTCGCCTGTTTGTTACATACATAAGTTCAGGATTTTGCCTAAACCTCATCTGATTCTGATTGGCAGTGTTGAGGAAATACTTGGTAAAGTCCACTTTTAATAAGCATTCCAAGCTTTTTATGCCCACAGTTTGAAAGCCATAGGTATAAAGCACGCTGTGAAGCTCTTTCCATTTGAAAAGTCATGCAGGTACTTCCTGTGTTAAGGGAGGCTTGTAAATGCCTAATTTCTAGGTCAATGTTCAGTAATAGTGTCCATATTGTACAAAATTAAACCTAATTTAGACATTTTATCATTGAAATATTGTTCTTTTAATGCTGGTCATCCCCAGATACCTTGAACATTGCCAACAAAGAAACAAGGAGCAGAAGACAATGTTTAGTAAAGAAGTTACTTTTGTATGAGAAAGAAGGGGATTTGTATTTGTATTCATAACAGCTTGTACAGTCAGCTGTAGCCCAATATTTGTTTTGAAAATGTGAATTTATTCCAAGGTGTTTGATATATTAGGGAACAGTTTGAGCATAACATAAATTTCACCTTTGCTTATGCATGATTTTTTTCTGCAAGAAACACTAGGAAAATACAGAAAACTTCATCTGGCTGAACTAAGTAGGAATGTACAAAATGTTCAGGAACACACACAAACACAGCCACACACACGCTGCAAACACCTACCAGCTACATCAGCTCACCTCTTGTGCTGGGGACCACATCTGTCCTCATCTGGTGTTATAACTTTCAATCTGATTTCAAATGGCTCATCTTCCATAAAATCACAATAATTCAGAAAATAAAACCCTTAAGACATAGCCCTTATGGTCTCTCCACTTTTAAATTTGTCTTCCTTTTTTCAACCTATACTTCTTCTCTCTCTTCACTGTTATTTTTGTCTCTCAGTTTTCTCGCTGTATGCCTATCTTTATTTTGCCCTTTCCCCTGGGACACAGGGTGGCAGGCATGATGCTCAGGTGGACAGGCCAGTGAGGGATGGGTACCCATTTGCATAAGGAAAGGTAGAGTGTAATTCTTAGCCATTTGACGTGTGTCAAATTGTGCTGCTATTTTTATTAGTTATCTAATGTTTTATGTGTTACTGTCAACATTTTAAATATCATATCCCTAATATTGTATTTACGTAAAGTCCTGTGGGCTTTTTTAAGTTTTATTTTTGAAGAGTTTTAGGTTGACAGAAATTACAAAGAAAGTGGAGAGGTTTCCCGTGTACTCCAAACTCAATTTCCCATATTATATCTTACATTAGTGAGGTATATTTGTCACCTATTTAAATCAGTATTGCTATATTATTATTAAGTAAAGTCCATATTTTATTTAGATTTCCTTAGTTCTTCCCAATGCTCTTTTTTTGCTTAAATATCACTTTTAGAAGATCACATTACATTTCGTTGACATGTCTCTTTAGGTTCCTATTGTCCGACTATTCCCTAGACTTCCTTTGTATTTTACATCTTTTACAGTGGAGAGGAGTATTGGTCAAGTGTTTTGTGGAATATCCTTCATTGAGATGGATCTGATATTTTCCCAAGGTGAGACGGGGGGGAATGAGTTCTGGGGAGGAAGACCACACAGGTAATGTATAACTTCATCACATTATGGCAAGGGTGCCTGATATCCACAAAATTTATGACTATTTACGTTAACCTTGATCACCCACAGGAGGTTGGGTTTGTCAGTTTTTCCCAATGTAAAATTACTCTTTTATCTCCCTTTTCATACTGTGCTCATGAGAAAGAATTTACTGTGTGAATCCTAAGTGTGCCCCCTACTATGGGAGTGAAATGCTCCTCCTCCTTGAGGGGTAAAGTGTCTACATAGCTTGTTTGGAATTCTTCACAAGAGAGTATTGTTTGTTTGTTTATTATATTTCGGTGTGTCTCTGTGCATTTATAGCATCTCCTTACTTTCTGGCACTAAGTTGCTCCAAGCTCGTTTTGTATTTTTCTTCCCCAGTCCTAGAGTTCATCATTTTTTCAAGGATACCTGGATCCTTTTATAGAAGAATGGTATTAAAAAACAAGATTTCGGGGTTAGGTGCACTCGTTGCTCCTGGGGTGCTCTTGTTTCTAGGACCTCCCAGGGGAGAGAGCAAATTATGAAAGTATACTCACCTGTGTATTTGAGCCTGTGTGCATATTTACACAATAAATATGGCTATCTGTAAACACATGTATCTATACTAAGTAAAACATGGGTTCATAATGATATCCTCAACTGTAATGCATTATCAAGTGTATCATTTTAGCCTCCTTCATTTGTTTATCTATGACTTCCCAGTACATTAGTAAGAAATCAGGTTCCTGCCATCCAATATTCATTTACTTAACTGTTCATTTCCAGCATACCTGTACAGAAGAATCAGAACTGTGCACTCAATTTATGCATGGGGAATAATTTCGTCAACTGGATTGCAATCTTTCTGTATATTTTTTTTTCCTTTATTCTTACAAACTTGATTTATTTCCAGAGTTACTTGGGTCAGGAACTATTTCTTCCACCACTTTTAGTTAAATTGTTTTGTACATTTCAGTTAGATTGTTTTATCGTACTTTGAATTCCTTTCTGCAGTCCCAAAACTCCTAAATAATTTTTAAATGTTTATGTAGATTGAAATTTGCTCTATGTTCAATAAAGTTCTATGACTTTTAACAAATGCATAGTGTCACATATCTGTAATTACAGTCACATACTTAATTTCATCACCCTAACAAACCTCCTGCCCTCCCCATTTAACACTACTCCTGCCCCCCAAATCTACTGGCAACTACTAATATTTTTACTGTAGCTATAGGTTTTTTTTTACTTTTTAAAATTGGTATTCGAATACAGTTGTTTCCATTTTCCCACCACCACCTTCTCCTGCCCTACCATAGCTATAGTTTTATACTTTCCAGAATATCATTTAATAGGAACTGTATATTATGCAAACTTTCAGGTGAAATTCTTACATGTAGTAATGTGCATTTAAGATTCATCTCCAGCTTGCATTTTACAAAATACATTCTTGATATAATTTTCAGTTTTTCAAAATGTCTATGATAAACTGATGTTCCTTTTATAATGTCAAATAAAGTTATAAAACCAGCATAAATAATAGACTCATCCTTGTCTTTTGTGGTTTGTTGGCTCATATTTTTAAATGTCTGAAAAAATATTTTTGAAATACTTTATTTATTTGTTTTTAGAGAGAGAAGAAGGGAGGGAGAAAGAAAGGGAAAGAAACATCAATGTGTAGTTGCCACTCACTCACCCCCTGCTGATGCCTTGGCCTGCAACCCAGGCATTTGCTCTGACCAGGAATTGAACCACAGTTGTTTGGTTCACAAGACCACGCTCAGTCCACTGAGCCACACCAGCCAAGGCAATATCTGAAAAAATATTATTTTGCAGGGATGTACCAGTTGTTTATCCACCCAGTTATTATAAAATAACTTGATTGTTTCCATTTTTGTCAATCATAAAACTGCTATAAACATTCACAAACAGGTTTTTGTATGAAGACACATAGTCAAATCAGTCTGGTAAATACCTAAGCATACAATAACATGATGAAAGAAAATTGTATTTATTCGTTGTCCATATTTATTACCTGTTATTTATTTTCTTGCTTTATTTTACCAGCTAGAGCTTTCACTATGAAGTTGAATTGAGTGTTAAGAGAGATTGTCTGCTTTCTCCCAATTGCAGGGATAAAGCACCACATCTCTGGCTAGCTATTGGTTTTTTTGTAGCTATTTATCATCCTTCTCAATACATTTTCTCCTTTTATATTTTTGTTGACTTTTTTATTATGAAGGGGTGTTGAATTTTTTTCGAGTACTTCTTCTGCATCAATTGACACGATTAATAATTTTTCTTCGTTAGATTCTTGATGTGGTAGATTACATTGATTTTCAAACATTGAATCAAACTTACACACATGGAATAAATCCACTTGGCTATGGCATATAATTCATTTTATACATTGTTGGAACTATGGGGGACACGCCCTTGAGTTATCCCACAAAAATGCAAGGAAGTTATTATATTGATCACATTGTCTTAGGGCTTTCTCGGGGGTCACTATTTCCTTTGCACTATGTGCTTGCCACATGATGCACATGTCAAGAAAGAGCCTTCAGGAACAGGACAAACCAAGTCACTAGCTGTGAGATACATCTGCTCACACTGGAATTGAGCTTGGACTGGATATGAGTAGGTCAGTAACAGCCCCTGATATACTTGTGGCCTTTTATGCAATTCATGAAAGTGCACACTATTCTTTCCAATGTGAATATCTTTCTTATTTCATATTTAATTATTGCATTTCAACTTATCCTTTATAACGCATCTAAAGAGATTCTTCTTCTACAAGTCTTCACAATATAATATACTATGTAAGTGTCTTATTTTTTTCAGAATAAGATAGAGTATATGTCCTAACACCATGGGCTTTTTTTTAACAACATTTAAATTACTGGATTTTAATGATCAATTCCATTTTTCCCAGCAAATTTGTCTCTAAGCTCCTTAAAGACAGGAAACCATTGTTGTTTCCCCAGAGTTTTTATTTTATTGTATTTGGCATATAGTTTCTTCTCCACCACAGTTAGTTAGAGAGATCTTTATTTTTAACTGCCTAGTCTTAAAAACCTTTGAGCACAATCAAGGCTGATTAAAATGACATTCACTGAATGTCTAATAAAAATACATACTCTAAGTCACAATGTTTGCCTTTGTTCACAAATGAGCTTATATGCACTCCAATAAAATGTTTTCCCCTTTGTGATTATTTTTAACAATGCCTCCTGATCATGAAGCCACTCCTGGAAACATGTCTCTGAAAGAAATCTGTATTAGGGAAAGGAGAAATGCCATATCTTTAAAACCTCATTGAGAGTCATGATATCATTAAAGTATTATCTTTATCAAATATCAAAATAAAGTGAATTGTACAGTAAAATTTTGTCTCTACTGATCTGTCATAGCAATTAGTGATGGGTTATATTATATTAGTCAAGATGAATGTTTGACTAAAAGCTGTTTCATTCCTTGATATTATTAGGGATGAAATAGAGACTTAGGTTGGTTTATAATTTAAACATTGAAGATAAAATTTCAAACTTGCTCTGGTCTTTGGGCAAATACCACCTGTCTTTCTCAAATTAGGATGCTCAGAGCTTACTACAGAAGATGAAGGCCTGTGAGGTATTTTGAGCTGCCTTCAAGGTTTTAAACCATTGCCTTATGTAACAAATATCACTTCACTCATAAAATAATAATTTATTATGTGGATCCTGGGTAACACCATGAACTGTGCATCCTCTTCACACCTGGCAGCCACATGCTGCACTCTGGCTTTCACATGGTTAGTGCTATGCAGTGCTTCTTTCCACCTCTGGAACATCTCCCATTGTAGTCCTTGTACCAACTGTACCTGATTCCCCTAGGGTCTTTGTAAAGAATTAAATTTTCAAGCTCCTTCCATGACCTACTAAATCGAAATGTTTAGAGAGGACTGAGAATCTGAGAATCTGTGTTTTAAACAAGCACAGTTGCTTGTCATTCTTTTTCTTCAGTGAAATTATCAGCCATGCCTACTATCTGAGCCAGGCATTTTATCACAGCTAATCTGTACATCACATTCAAGCTTAGGTGCTATCAAAGGAGGGATGCTAAATAGGAAAAGCCTCACCAATATTATTTACCTTTCTATGATACCCTTCAGGGACTTATCTTTCTCATATAAGATTTTCATTCTCATTATTATGGAGATTTGAGGATGGGTGTTGATTTTTAATTTCCCTTCTACTTTCATATCATAGAATGCAGGCCACTCCTAGAGAAACTGAAGACCATGTCAGTGAAGAAGAAATCTTCAACTGATGATTTCTAACTGTGCAGGGGACAGTGATTTGTATTAGAGATAAACACTTATGGAGTGTGTAACTGCGCTCTGAAATATGTCAGGTTGCATATCCAGTCCTTGTGTAGAATAGTGGTTTATCGCAGAAACAATGATGCTGCCGGTCTGATTAAGTTGACAGCACCAGGATGTGAGAATATATGATATGACAATTTTTTATACTTTGTCAGTCAAACATGGAGACAAATTTTATTAAACTAGCAGCCTCCTAGCAGAAGAGGGTTTAAATGGTTAGTCTGAGGCTGAAACTTAATAATACCAGGATCACAGCCAGGTTTTATTATTGGTGATAGAATATGGATGGATATATTTCAGCCATTGCATTTAAACTGTCCTACATTATATTATGCATGTAATAGAATAAAATGGGTAAAAACTATAGCAATAGGACAATGTAAAAATAAAAGCGATAGTAAAAAAAACAAAGCATTACAAATATCAGCTATCTGTGGAAAAACAGATACATCTGCATTTTACATTAGATCATGAAGTTGGAAAAGTAATTTGCATACCATCTTGTCATAATCTGAAGTTATGAATGTGAGCAGAGAAAACTAAGAAAGCTGATAGTTTCTCAGACTTTGTCATTACTTTTATTGTGGGATCATGAGAAATCAGGAACTTACTGTCTATGGTTTTCTTTTATGTAAATTTAGGTCATTTAATAAGATGAGTTGAGAATCTTTAATTTTTAAGGCTCTTGTTGATAATCTATGGCTCTTGTTGATAATCTATGGAGATTTAGTGTGTGTAAATAAGCTATTTATAGATAACTAAATGCAATCCTCACAACATTTAAGATAGAAAATATTTTATGCAAGTTCAATAAATGATTAATTTTATTGAGTGCTTCCAATTTGCTGGTCACTATGTTAGCCTATTAATATGCACTTTCTATTTTTTACCATTAATTGCAACATTAAGTTGTAGTATTATTGTTTTCCATCATAACACAGTGAAGCTGAGGCTTAGAGAGTATTACTTGGCCAATATTTCACAATTGGTAAGAGTTGGATCTTTTTTATCCCAGGAATTGTGACTACGGATGCTATTGTCTTAACAATTGTGTCATGATAAAAACTTAGTACTTTAGTATATGTGTAATGAGTTGCAGTATCAGAACCATAGTGTTACCTGAAAATTCTCTAGTAAATGATTGTTGGAATAGATTCCAAGTCACAGCAATTTTCTCCTCTTTGCTACCTGCTAATATTCAAAGGTTAGTGTCTGCAAGGCATTGATCTAAAAATGAAAGTAATGGAGAGAGTTTGACTCTGCCAGATATGTAAACATTCTGTAAAGATTCTATGATTAAAATAGTGTAGAACCATTATGAACAGACAGAACAAAATAGAATAAAAAACTCAGAAAGCGATCCAAAAACATTTCAAAATGTTATGTAAGAAAAGACATCTGAAAATTTCCTGCAAGTTCCAATAACATTTAAATGACAAGATTTCAAGTACTGCAAAATAGATAAAATTTTCAGTAAATGGTATGGGGACCATTGTATAGACATTCAGGCCAAGAAAAAACTGGAACATAAACACACTATGCAACTGAATAAACCTGAACAATTTCAGTGATCTAAATGTAAAAGTAAAATCATACATGCCTGACAAAAATTTGTTACCGGGAGTTAGGATCAACTTTTCTAAATTTGCCAAAAATTCGTAAAAAATAACAAATTGATAAGTTGGCTCCATTAAAGAACAAAAGTTTTGCATGCATGAAGCAACAGAGAAAAATCAACAACAAACTGGCAGAGAATATCTGTAATTTTACCTCAGATAAAAGACTCATAAAAGCAAGAAAAAAAGTGTTGGCACAATCCAGAATCTTGTCAACACATTTTCTTTAGAGAGATGAGAATAAGAAAACAAACTGGCAATTTCAAAATTGCTCATAGCAATGGACAATTAATTAAATCCTATGAAAATAAATTTAGAAATATTTAACAAATATTCATTGGCTTTTATTCTTTTACCCAGGAATCCCGGTCCTAGGATGTCATGATAATATTATGCCAAAAATGCAAACAACCTGTATATCAAGTTATTTGTAAAAGCACATTATTGAAATCAACACAAACATCGATCCGCAAGTGATTGTGTGAACATACTCCAATACATATACACAATTAAACACTAACAAATCATTTTCAGAACAATAAATAAGGAAGTTTTATAATTCATTAAATGAGTGATTAACCATGCTATACCTTAACCTCCAATAAAACATATTTTAAATGTTATACCGATGAAAAGAGAAATAAGCCTTATAATTTTTCAAATATAGGTCCTACTCTTAGTTTATGATGTATTCCCTTTACACCTGATGAGAAAATCGAGAAGAAAGTTAACAGATAGTTTCCAGGTTCCATAAATGGTGCTAAGAATCTGGAAAGCCACATGAATAAAATTATTCTAGACCACTATTTGACAGCATACACAAACATTAACTCAAAAGGGATCAAGACCTAAATATAAGACCTGAAACATGCCCTCACTGGTATGGCTCAGTGGGTTGACTGCTGGCCTGCGAACCAAAGGGTAGGCAGTTTGATTACCACTCATGGCATATGCCTGGGTTGTGGCCCCACTCCCCAGTGGGAGAAGGCTTGAGAGGCAACCACACATTGATGTTTCTCTCCCTCTTTCTCTCCCTTCCCCTCCCCCTAAAAATGAGTAAATGAAATCTGTAGGGGCCCAGCGGCCATAAGGGGTTAAGGAGAGGGTTTCTCACCGCGAGAGTGGTGTGGAAACCTGGTTTCTAACCTCAAGGCCGTTCTGGGCCCAGGCTACCTCCCAACTGCTAATTATCTGGTTGTTCCCATGCGCAGGGGTAGGGCATGGGCCTTCTCTGCAGGTGCGAGAAAAGTATGCAGTAATGAGAACTTTGTTCTGTGGGAACTTGTAAGTTTTATCTCAAGGATACGCTTTGCAGCTTCTGAGGCACGGTGCTTATAAGCTTTGCGCTCTTTCAATAAACTCGCCATGACCATCGGAGTCTGGACCTCTCTGTTACCCATCCTACAACCCTCACTTGCGAGGCCCCCCTGCCGCAGCGGGCTGCGACAGAAATCTTTTAAAAAGAAAAAAACATGAAACAGATATGTAGAAGACAACATAGGTAGTAAACTTATGGGCCTTGGCCTCAAAAAGGATTTTATGTATTTGACCCAAAGGCAAGGGAAATAAAAGCAAAAATAAAAGAATGAGACTATATCAAATTAAAAATCTGTACAACAAAAGAAATCATCAACAAAAGAAAAGGGCAACCAACCAAATGAAATAAGATATTTGCAAACAATGCCTCTAATAAGGGGCTAATAGCCAAAATATGTTAAGGGCTTATCCCACTGAACAACATAAAATCAAACAATCCAAGTAAAGAATGAGCAGGGGATCTGAATACTTTTCCAAAGAATACATACGAGGGGCCAAAATATATATATGAAAATGTGCTCACTTTCTCTAGATATAAGGGAAATACAAAGCAAACCCACAATGAGGTACCACCTTACACCTGTTAGAATGGCTATTATCACCAAAACAAGAAATCATAACTGAGGTTGTAGGAAAAAGGAACCCTCATGGGCTGCTGGTGGGAATGTACATTGGTACAGCCACTATGGAAAACAGTGTGTAGATTTCTCAAAAAATAAGAATAGAGCTAACGTATGACCTAGAAAGTCCTCTTATGAGCATTTATCTGAAAAAAATATTTAATGATAAAAATATCAGTACCCTCATGTTTATTGCAGCATTATTCATGATGGCCAAGATATGGCAACAACCCAGGTATCCTTTGAATATGACTCTAAATGTGTCCTGTCTAATATT
This sequence comes from Carollia perspicillata, assembly GCA_004027735.1. Classification (NCBI taxonomy): domain Eukaryota; kingdom Metazoa; phylum Chordata; class Mammalia; order Chiroptera; family Phyllostomidae; genus Carollia; species Carollia perspicillata. The sequence continues at coordinate 10,333 of PVKM010012450.1, read as the reverse complement.
GTAGTCACTAGCCCTATGTGATACTTTAAATTGAAATTAATTAAATTTAAATAAATCAGCAATTTAATTTGTCAATCACACTAGCTTAATAGCCACAGTTGCTTGGCCATCATGTCAAACAGCACAGAAAAATGAACATTTCTATCACTGCAGAAATTTCTATTAAATGGCATTACTATAGCTCATGTAGACTAGCATTGTCCCATATAAATATAATCATAGTTTAAAAAGTTTTAGTAGCCACATTTAAATGTAAAAGGAAACTGATAAAATTGTTTTTAATAAAATATCTTATTTGATTCAGTAAATCCAAAGAGTATCATTTTAACAGGTTATCAGTGTAAAAATTTAGAGAGTTTGCATTCTTTTTATAGGTTTTCAAAATCTGGTATGTAGTTTACATTTAAACAAACCAATGACATGTGATTAGTGGCTACCTTATTGATAGTGTAGATCTACACTTTAGAGAAGAATTTCTCCAACTTAGCACTACTGACAACTTGTGATGGATAAGCCTTTTTCTTGGGGAGCTACCCTGTGCATTGTAGGATGACTAGAAGTATCCCTATTCCCGGCCTCCGTTCACTGGATGCTAGTAGTTTCCCCTCTCCTGTATAATAAATGATAGATGTGCAAACACTGTTAAATGTCCCCTCAGGAGCAAAACTGTTCCCATCAAGAACCACCACTCTGGAGAAGGACCTGTTCTTTCTTCTGGGACTGCTGGCTACAAGAATGAGGTAAGACTAGAGCCATTGGGACTGCTAAGTGGAACTTGAAAATAAAGCCATTACAACAGGAGACAGAGTACAGCAATGGGAAGATATGAGCCCTGGTGTATAATTCCAGTCCCTTGATGACAGCTAACCTGGATGCTATTGTACTTCTGCACATTGCAGTGACAGACCAATGAAATTAATTTCTAGACCTAAAATAGTTTGATTGGGCTTTCTCTAATTTACAACTAAAACGACTCTAAAATCTCTCATTACAAGTTCATAAATGCACCCATTACTATTTCTACCTCAAAAAGTAAAGACAATTAATTCTTCCTTCTAATGATAGCTTTCAATTTCTTTCCAAGAGTTTCTCCTTACAGAAGTAAAACTCTTTTGCACACTTTATGTTTCAGAGAAATGTCTGCTATTGTAAGCCTCCTCGATATTACTCTTCGCTAAGGTATCTGCATTAACTATTTCCATTGTTAGTGAAATCCATTTATTAAAACTCTATGATAAAATGAATTGCTCGTATAACCTTAATTTGCTATTGCTTTATGTTGATTCCCATGATTTTCAAAAAATGAAATTATGTGGCCTATGTGATAGTTCCCACTAAGAGTAAAATTATAGTATTCTTTTGGTGACTTGGTTCACTGAGTCGTACTTGACAATCATGTCACACTTGAGTGGTGTTAAAAAATAGATATGTATAAAATGGGAAAAATAATAGCATCTGCCTCATAAGGTTATTTTGAGGTTGGTACCAAGTAATAGCTTTTAGCAACCACACACACACAGCTTAGACTCCTGCTTTTCCTCGTTGTTGCTTGTGTGGTGAATATTTTGCTCAGAATCAATTTTCTGAAGAGTTTTAAGAGAGCTAGAGTGACCAACTGCACATTTTGCCCATGGCTGAGAGGTTTCCTGGGATGTAGGACTTCCAGTACTAAAACCAAAACAGTCCCAGGCAAAATGAGATGGTTGGTCACTCCGAAGGCAGATCTTTCTGAAGCTCTTCGAGTACTTACTTACCTACGTCATTTTTTAGTGGTAAACAGTAGCTACAAGCCTCAAAGGCTTTACTAATTTAACAAAGGATAATTGCTGAAAGTTATCTGACACTCTTCGTGTCTATTACTTTTCCAGTTAAAATGTCTAACTTGGGTGATTTGGAGAGGAGTGCATGAGAGAGAGCACATTTCTAGATCCCTGGAGTTCTCCATATTTGGAATGCGCCTACATTTACTCTATGTATTTCTTGATTAGGTGACATATTCCTTTTTATAAAAATGCAGGTATATATTAACAAGACTGGAGGAGTTCAAAGATGGTTTTTGATGGCTCAGTAATGGTAGCTGAATGAATAAATGACTACCAATAGAAAAAAAATAGGCATGCAATCTGAGTACAGTTCAGTCATGGTGTGAATACGTGTCACTTTCTTTGTAAGGTATTCTAGGAAACATGCTGTGGATTTTTGTGGAAAGAATGTATCTCCTTGATTGCAATGAAAAAGTAAAAACACTTTTTGAAACAGATGCATATAAAGTAATCATTAGTTTAAGGAGTTTGATTTATATAAAGAAAAAATTAGCTTATGTAGACTTGGGCTATCTTGACTAAGTTGTATGATTTTCACTAAACATCAACTCTGACAGCAACTTCATGTAACATCCTTCTCAACATATAATATCTGAAACTACTTTTAAAAGATATGTTAGATAAAAGTGGTTGAGAGTATTTTTAAATAAGAGATAAGCTGAGTGTCATTTTTCTTCTTTAATTTAATGTATCTACCCAGAAGCCAGATACATTTCATCTTTAATTTGATATATCTGCACAGCACAATTCCAGACACTTCATTTGTGTTGCTCATTTCCTTACCCCTTTCACAGAAGAAAATGACTGTGCAAAAAATTTTTACAGAAGTCTGAGCAGAAATAGTCCTTTAGCTCAAGTCATGGTCCCAAAAGAACTGATAACAGACAAAACAAAATCAGTAGAACATGCTTTGCCATGGAATACTCACAATCATTTCAGTAAATAAAATGATGTCATTGCAGAGAATTTGACAATGGTTAAATAGAAAAAATTGGTTATTTTAGTCTAAAAATTGAACTGCTTTTTGAAATGTCTTTTTGAAAAAGAAACAGGATGTATCTAAAAAAACATTTTTGTGTTTAGTAATAACTGAAATAAAAATGGTACTATATTATAGGTCTATAGAACTTCCTTTCTTATTAAAATATTGCTTAATAATGTGGTAAACTAGATATAGCATAAAATTTGATAACTTAACCATTTTTAAATGTCCTGGATTCAGGGGTCTTAAATGATTTCAGATCGTGTGTAACCATCACCATCATCTATCCCCAGAACCCCTCAGTTGCAAAGCTCAAACTCTATACCCAGTAAACAAAAACTCACCCTTCCTCCCCACCTCAATTCCTGTCCACCACCATCTACTTTCTATCTCTGCGAATCTGTCTATTCTAGGTGCCTCATATAAGTGGAATTATACAGTATGTCTTCTTGTGATTGGCTTATTTCATTTAAAGTGAATTCAAATGCCATAAATGTAAAATATTATATTTGGCCTTAACTATGTATACTAATGATATACTAAGCCTTATGCGAAGGGAATTTAAAATCTTTGAAAACTTCTTAGATTTATTAATGGACAAATCAAAATCATAGGTCGAATCCACATAAAAGCTTAAGGAGGGTCCAGGCACAAATACCTCCTTGCTATTTAATATAATACAACATAGTTCTTAATAGTTTTTATGGAATTTTTTTAAAAAACTCTGTCAAATAAACTATTAAGAAAAAAATTAAAGTAGTAAAGTTATGTAACTTTAAGTATCCTGGATATATATTCATATAATTCCTGAAATAGATGGAGAGAAGAAAAATTGAACCATGTATGTATACTGAAATGGTTGCAGTGTTTTTTTATAGGTGGTGAGCAGATTTTATTTTACTCTTTCTCTAAATGTTCTGACTTAATGAACATATATGTGAATGCAAGGGAAACATTTTCTGTTCGAACGTAGGCAATTAGGGCTTATGTGCAGTATCTTGTGTGCTCATTCACTCGGTGATAAAGAAGAAAACCTTCAAGCTTGTCCCTAGGGCAGTTTGTGCTTTCGGCAGGGAGTCATATTAATTCATACTGGTTCATAATCAGCATCCTGTCTCACAGGACTTCAAGGATCAGAGTTTCACATGCCAGGCCCTCACTGGTAGTTTGGAAAACTAAACACAGAAACAATACATCTTCTTCGGGGAGGTATTTTATTTTACTTGAGTTTTTCTTCTAAAATGACACACCTGTGTTTGTATTATACATTTCCGTAGGTATTCGCCAAGCTCTAAAAACCAAATATATGCACGGATGTTCAACCTCTAAAACTCAATGAAACCAAAGGCCTGAAGAGGAACAAAAACTTAGCCAAATTCCCGGTTCATGCTCCGCAATCCAAATCGGACTTCTCTCTGGCCTGCACGCTGTATAGACTTTCTCCAAAGGGCTGGAGGCTCCTGGATTTTACTCCTTGCTGTTTTCATTGTCAGCCAGATTTTTGAACAAGGCCATGTGCAGTGCGTAAGATTAATCTTCTCCTGAAAATAGCATTTCCCTAGCAGTGGTTAATCCATGAAAGACTGTACATTAAAGGAAATCTTTTAACTTCAAGTAACATAAAGCAGGGATTTGAGACGGTGTGTCAGTCTCTTGCTTTGCCTTTGATATTCAGATCCCTTTCTGAGTCCACTTAGCATTTGCTAGACCTCCAGGTATGAAGGATGCAGCTTTATTTTGACATCAAAGTTCAAGAGGAAAGTGCAGAATGCTAACAAGCACTATGAGCTCCAAAGGACATGATTAAACTATAATTAGTAAGCAGGTGCTGCTCAGTGAATAAAATCCATAGGAGAGAACGCTCAAGTAGAAAAAATAACAATATCATCTGATTTGAATATCCCTCCTTTTTAGCATAATAATACTGCACAGCTAATAACAGGAAGTACCAAGCCATAAAAATTTGTGTAGAGGTTAGTTATTAAGGATAACCAACGGCAAGTAGAACAAACTAAAGATGTCTCATAAGAAACTAGATTAAAAATACCACAGGCCTTGACACAGATTTCCAGGTGGGTACGGCCAAGTAGAATATGCTGTGACCCACCGTCTACCTTACTTTCCTCAGGAAATTCTTGCCCTTACTGCTGATACTGTGAAGTATGGTCTCCTGGAGTCTGTTGGTTACTCTTCAATGCCAAGCACACTACGTCCCAGAATCCATCCTGCTGGAGGGTGGTCTCTCTGAGACGTGCAGCTATTAGTCTGGGGAGTCAGTCGCTCATCAGGAACTTAATGGGAAGAGCATCTGATTGCTGGCACTGTGAATTTGCTTCACAACAACTGGCGGGCACCTATTTGTATGGAGCAGAGAAAAGATTGGCACCAAGGTAATGGGATGGAATTAAGCCTTGTGTTGAGCTGCTGGGTTATAGATGGATCTACCAAGCAGTTATCAGTCCAAAGTGTGGAGAGCTGTGCTCAATTTTGGCAACTAAAATTATGCTTTTTCACAAAACAGATGATTTCTCACTGTCAGAAAAAAAAAGTGCTTCTACCATTAAAACAATAGAATTTTTTAAGTATAATGAAGATGTTCTAATGTAACTCTGCTTCCCATTTTATATATTGGAGAGAAAAATATGTGAGTTTTTTTATTTTTTTATTTCACACAATAATCTAATATTTCATTCTGAACAAACTCTTATGTACATAAGTTTGTACAGTATCTTTGTTATTGTATTGTTCTCACTTTATGACTTTATGGTCCAAATTGGTGACTTGCAAAATGAGTTCATAAGATTAGTGTGTAAGGTCCTTCCCACCTCATTGATATCAATTTCCCCAGCATCTTATTTAAAAACAGGTAACGTTACACTAAGCTGAAGATTTTCATTCTTTTATAATACTCATGGAAGTCAAATAAGAAATCACTTTTCCTAACAAACTAGGAAAGTATCTGAAAATGTCTTTGAGATGTTTACAAGAGATCCTGTCAGTAAACTGTTTTAGGTCTTGCTTTACATACCTTACCCTGGACCTCTAAACCATGAGAGCAATTTGCTTTTAAAAGCAGTGACTGAGTGTGTTCCATCTCAACACATTCTCATCAATCTGAACCACTTTCTTTTACAACTTGGTTGGTTAAAAGACATCTCATTTTATTTTTCTGATTAGTCCCGAGCCTAATTTCATACTTCCTTATTTGTATTTATTCAGTATATTTTCTATTTTAATTTGGCTATCTTTGTCACTGAAGTGTTCATATTTTATTTTTATAAGTTTATTAAAATAGTGCTATATGTAATAATAGTTGATATATCTCTAGATTTGTTAATTTATTTGATGTATGGTTGACATTCAAAAAGCTGTATATATTTAATATATATACAATTTGTATATACAACCTGATGAATTTGGAGCTAATTAGCCAAACGATCTATGTTATAAATATATCCATCACCTCCGAAAATTTCCTCCTACCCTCTCTGTTATTTTTTTGTCTTTTTGTGTGTGATAAAAATATAACATAATGTCTACCCTCTTAGCAAAATTTTAAGTATATAATATAGTATTTTTAACTATTGGCACTATACTGTACAGTAGATCTCTAAGACTTACTAATCTTGTACAAACAAACTTTGTACACTGTGACTAATGCCTCCCCATTTTCTCCTACACCCAGCCCCTGGCAACTACAGTTCTACTCTCTGATCATCCCAGCTTTCATCTTTTAAAGGTTTTGATTTATGTATTACTTTATAGAAATAGTGTTAGTTCAAAGTAGTTTTAAAAATATGCTTATGATTTACTTATCATCTAGTTTTCCATCGATTCATATATTTAACTTTTTAAACACTATTTCTTCTGAGTAGGAAGAAACATAGATGGTCTAGAAGTATAGAAGACAGCTCATCACAAGAAACATTGAAACCTGTAGAGAGTTTTTATGAGTTTATTTCAGCCAAACTGATGACACTTGCTGGGAAGCAAAACCTCAGCAGATTGAGAAAATGGCCCAGGAAATGGCAGTTTTGCCCATTATTTTATAGATTACAATCAAAGGAGGAGGAGTAAGGGGGATACATGAAATCCACTGGAGAAAGCAAAGTGGGAAAATTGCTGGAATTGGTAAAAAAGTATAGGTAAAAAGGACTGGTAAAAAAGGATAGGCACATTTTTTTTTCATAGGTGGGTACAGGACAATTAACAGTGAACAATTAACAGGATAACTATAACAGTGAGGAGATTTGCGGTCTCCACTCTGGTGTGGTGGTTGTGCTTTGAGGGTCCAGAAAAAAAGGAAATTGCTCCAACATTCCAGAGGTGTGTTAGCACAGTTGCAAAAAGATAACAGACAGTTACAGTTAAGGTAAACATTGACTTTTGTTAGGGAAGATACTTGTCTCAGTCATGATTGTACTTCATGACCTGCTTTCACTTAGAAAGTGTGCATTTCTAATTGTCCTATGAGGTTATTTGGTCTCTCAGTTTGTGAGGCTGTAGGAAAGTGCAGCCAGGGGCCCCCAAAAGAAGGATTTGTAATGGGGTCCAGAATTTGGGGTGTCCAGGAAATATTAAAAGTATGGAATGTCCTCACCCCCACATGTCTGAGCTGAGGGGTGGGATACATGGAGCAGGGCCATTGAGTTGTTTTGCACAGCAACAGTTTTGCAGATAACCTCTAGAATGGTTATTTAACATATCTATATCCTTTAACTGGTTTCATAGATATGTTAAATAGCTGTGACCACACTTTGAGCCAGGGAGAAGGGAGTGACTTCTGCCCAAGATGTAAATGGGAAGCAACTCCCCAGTCCCTGTTACAGCACCTGCATGAGAGCTTGGAGATGATGGGCTCCACGCCATGGGGCCGCGCCTGCCCAGACTCACTATGGCAGCCCAGTGAAGCTGGAAGGATATGGGAGTCCTGGCAAGTGTAGCCAATTGTGGGAGGAGTTGGAAATTGGGCTGCAGAGGAAGATTGGCTCTGGTATTTAAAAGCAGATACAGCAGCCATTGAAGAGAGAGTCATGCACTTTTGGCCAGAATGGGGACTCCGGCAGCCCTGTGAGAGAGAATCACCATGTAGCTTTAGCACAGAGAACCATGTGGCTTTGGCCAGAGTGGGGGACCCCTCCTGCAGCCATGAAAAGAATCACCATGAGGCTTTAGTAGAGAACCACCAGGCGGCTTTCTATTTCTTTTCCTGAGAGATGGTACCTGGGACTGGGCAAAGGGGAAAAGATGGACTGTATGTGTTTGTGGGTATTTTAAGGGACATTGGGATTTTGATGAAGACAGTAAGTTATTACTCTTAAGTCTGTATAACTTGAATAAATAATTCCTTTCTTTTCTCCAATCTCTAACATGGAGAGCTATAATTCTCTGGCAAAGAGAAAGGTGAACCTAGTACAAGAGGACCGCAGGAGAAGGGGGGTCAACCAGGTAACATTGTGGGACCCCCTTCCCTAGCAGCCAATCAGGGAAAGTGATGGGAGACCACATGTGCAGTAGCTTTAAAGTAATACAACTACCTGTACATGCCCAGTAAAATCCCACCAAAACTAGCCAGGAAGAATCCACCCTATAAGAATAGAGTCCCTCCAGCCCAGGAGGTCAGTCTCTGCTTGGAGTTGGCCTGCTCCCATGTTCTCTGCTATAAACTCTGGGTGTTCGGTTCAATTCTTTGTCCCGATCACCAAGAACCTGGTTACCTGTGCCCACCTGCCACAAGGCCATAACACAGGCCTCCCCTGAGCTTGTCAGGGTTATCATATGGTCCCTTTTCATCCAGTTTTATATCAACATTAATATTTTATATTTCACTTTTTTAGGCAAATTCATTTTTCTTAATATCTAAAGTATATATGTGTGTGTATGTATATGCATATATATTTTTTATTTTTTCCATCTTCATCCTGCTATCTAGTATTAATTTTTATTAAATTTTAAAATATGTACAATTTCTAATATTTTAAATAAAAATCTAATTTTATTTTAATGCAAATATTTTATCAAATATTCCTGCACCTGAAATGTTTTAAAATCATCCACACTATATATATGTAATGTATACGCACACTTACATACATGTATATATACATATATACATTATCTATTTTCTAATGTAAACTATATATAGTCAGAAAAAAACACTTGATGATTCTGTTACTCTCAGCATTTAACTAATTATTAAAAAAGGAAAGAGAGCAAAGGGACTTAGACATTAAGCTTCATGAATTGGGAGCTTAAGTCCCTTTGCTTCACCAGGAAACTACAGATTCACGGCCCAGGGGATCACACAGCATTCCTCCATTCCTCCATTCTTCCATTGGGGGATTAACATTTCTTTTTTTTCTTTTTTTTTTAAAGATTTTATTTATTTATATTTAGAAGGGAAGGGAAGAAGAGAGGGAGAGAAATATCAATGTATGGTTGCCTCTCATGTGTCCCCTGCTGGGAACTGGCCTGCAACCCAGGCATGTGCCCTGACTGGGAATGGAACCGGGGTTGTTTGGTTCGCAGGCCCACGCTCAGTCCACTGAGCTACACCAGCCAGGGCGGATTAACACTTCTTTGTATCCTCCTTGAGACCAGATTGCTGGAGGGAGATGGGAGAGGCAGGCACGCGAGCAATAGGCAGAAAAACGGCACCGGGGCCAGTGCTTGATCAAGGTGGCCTGTCAGTCTGACTAGTGGGTGGACCTATAAAAAGTCCATGAAAACTGGTAAGTTGACTGCTCCTTTTGAAAAAGTGCTTGGTCCATCCCACACAGAAGCTAACATTTTTTTAAAAGATTTTAAATAGTGTTTAATAATCATGATGTATTTGTATTTTTTTCTATTGTCCTTTTGGTTACTTCTTATTTTAATAGTACGAATTATAAGATAAGCTATATGGAAATATAAATTTCTTTATATATCCTCAAATATTTTTCCATGTTAATTTTTAAAAAAAATTTTATGGATTTTTAGGGAGAGGAGAAGGGATAGAGAAACACCAATTTATTGTTCCACTTATTTATGCATTCATTGGTTGATTCTTTTTTTTAAGATTTTATTTATTTATTTTTAGAGAGAGGGGAAGGGAAGGAGAAAAAGAGGGAGAGAAATATCAATGTGTGGTTGCCTCTTGTGTGGCCCCTACTAGGGACCTGGCTCGCAAATCTGGAATGTGCTCTGATTAGGAATTGAACTGGTGACCCTTTGGTTCAGAGGCAGGAGCTCAATCCACTGAGCTACACCAGCCAGTGCTCATGTTAATTTTAAGAACTGAAATCATCAGGATGAAGAGTTTTCATTTTCCCAGGAACTCAAAAATTTAACAGAACTGCTATTTAAGAACATATCTTTTTAAATTACCATAGGTATGGTTATTGCAGATGTAAGTCTGCAAAACCTATTGTTTTGCAGATGTAAATCTCAAGCTCTGGATAATCTTCTATTATACTTTGTAAATTTTCTTGCTTCTGTTGTAATGCTAAAAAATATTATGTATATATGCATCTATAAACATACTGTATAT
>PVKM010012449.1:0-31672 GCA_004027735.1 Carollia perspicillata | reverse complement strand
TATGTGTTTACCACCCCCAGTCAAGTCTCCTTCATCACCCTTTATCCTCCCTTACCCTCTGCCACCACCCTCCACCCCCTCCCGCCCCACAGAGACCACACTGTTGTCCATGAGTTTTTCTTTTTTTCTTTTTTGCTCAATCCCTCTACCCCCCACAAGCCCCGCCCCCACAGATGTCAGCCTGCTCTCTATCTGGGAGTCTGTCACTGTTTTGCTTGTTAGTTTATTTTGTTCATTAGATTCCACATATGGATGAGATCATGTGGTGTTTGTCTTTCTCTGATGTCTTATTTCACTTAGCATAATGCGCTCCAGGTCCCTTCATGCTGTTACAAAGGGTAAGATTTCCTTTTTTATAGCTAAGTAGTATTCCATTGTGTAAATGTATCAGTCCTTTACTTCCTACAAGTTAGATCTTACCTACATATTCCCTGGAGCATTCAGATCTTAAAGTGTTATAGTAGAGACTTGAAAGAACTGCCACAGATAGTCTTTAAAGAGAAGCCATGGCCATGCTATAACTCTTGCATAGCAACACTTAAATTGAGACTTGTTCCTCTGGCCCACTCCCTCCTCTGTTCAGTATGGGATCAGAGGTGTCTCTGTGACTGACTGTCCTCTCTAACTGAAACTCCCTCTCTGAGCACCGGTCTTACTCTCTGTTCCTGCACTATGCAACATGATAGCTGCTAGCCATATGAGACAATTAAAGTTAATTACATGAAATTAAAAATTCAGTTCTTTGGTCACGCTAGTCACATTTCAGGAGCTCAATAGCCACTCGTGGCTAGTGTCACCATAGTGGACAACACAGACACAATCACAGAAAGTTCTGTTGGCAGTGCTATTTTATGCTCTTATCCTGACTTTCATTTTCTTTGCAGAACTTTTCCAACACTTTGCCACTTACTGATTTATTTTTATTCCATTAGAATGCTCCCAACAGAGAGATTTTCTTCTAGAGCATTGTGGAGTCCTCAGTGTCTAATGCAGTACCTGTTAGAGTTCTCTGTAAAATACTTGTTGAATGAAAGAACAAATGAATAAATTTTAGTATTTCAGATAAAAAATATTTTGTGTAATGTCTTTGTGTGACCTAGTACACTGTTCTGCCATAGTTTTTAAGATGGAAGAATGAAAATAACAAGATAACAATTGTTATTGTTATAGAACAATAACAATATGTGTTCTATAACCAAGAACACATGTTTTAAAGATAATGATATTATTAAGTATACTAGCAAAACTTTTATTTCTTTTATCTTTCATATTGTGAAGGATAATAAGTATGAAAATTTTCCTTAACAGTTAACGTATTGTCCTGAACATGAAGGTAGAAACTAATCAATTTGCTTTGGATTAAGAAGTCATGTGGCCCCAGCTGGTATAGCTCAGTGGATTGAGCGCGGGCCTGTGAACCAAAGGATCGTGGTTCGATTCCCAGTCAGGGCACATGCCTGGGTTGCAGGCCAGTTCCCAGCAGGGGATGCACGAGAGGCAACCATACATTGATTTTTCTCTCCCTCTTTTCTTCCCTTCCCCTCTAAAGATAAATGAAAAAAAAAAAAAAAACTTTCCCTCTAAAGACAAACAAACAAACAAAAAAGAAGTCATGTGAGTGGAGTGAGAAAACCAGGGTACTTGTTATAGCTCATTGGGCTTATCCTGCTACATAATGTAAAGCAACTGTGATGCATTGCAGTGGAATACATTATAGGCAGTATTGTGCAGTTTAGCTACATACATGGTGAGAAATCATAATACATTTTAAAATTGTACAGAAATATCAATTTACCTCAATTAATTTTAAATATAAATTACGCATGAAATGATTTCAGTGTCTGAAAGGAATTTGCTATCTGGACAAAATATGACCAGAAGTGCAACTACCCTAGGTTTGCCTATATATAGACATCGAAGCCAGTTTTGTGATTCCTGCCAAGGATGCAGCCTTGAAAAGGATCGTTTCTTTTCTCTTGGGCCCAATGTTGTCAGGATGCACTTGGAACGGTGACGGAGGGGGAGGCACCTGGCAGAGCCAGGCGGGCCTGACAAATAGGCTTTCGCAGTTAACCAAGTGGTAGATGTCAGGTGGCCACCCTGCCCCCTTTTAGTTACTGACAGGAATTAGGTAAAGTAGGGGTGTTTTCTCCTTCACCCTCTCTCTTTCAAGTGTAGGTAATTTCTGAGTGGTGTTAATTCTCAGTGGATTGGGATATGCTGACCACTGGGCATTTATCTGTAGCCTGTGCAGAATTGGTGTTATTTTTGTATTTTAATTAAAAATAGCCTCAGATAATCCTGTATCCTTTCATTGGTTTTAAAATCAGATCCAGTGAAGGACCAAGCTCTTTATAAAAATCATGACTGCTTTTGGAAACCCATATGTTCAGTTAAGATTTCTAAGCTGCAATAAATATGAATTAAGGATTCATTAAAATTTTTATATTTGCAATTTCAATTTTGACACTTTTCTGAAAACCCATTCTATGTATATACCTGAAGTTTTAAAATTTCCTTTGGTGCTGGATCCAGAGTGCAATTTTGAAAACTTGACATCAAGGTGAATGGAGATACTCACTTGCTGTTAACACCATAGGGGTTGTTTTTGCTGCCAGGAGACCGTGGTCCGTGTGCTGAGAATCACATGGGAGCCAAACACTGCCTGTGTCTATCGATTTTCCTCAGGCAGGGCAAGGAAAGTGGCCCTGTGGAATTGTCTGGTACATAGAAGTGGGAAAGCAGTTGTGAAAAGGAAGCTAGCTGAGATGCTCAACACACAGTTCACGCTCGTTTTAAATTGTGCTGATACTGGGCTATGGAATCAGGGTCCCTTTGCCCTGGTGAGCTGAAGACTTCACCTCGTCCTGTGGGGAGCTCTGCTTCCAGACCCCTTCCCTCCCCAGGCTCTTTAATGGAGTAGTGAATCCAGAACTGATCGCACAGGATCTGACCATCGCTGATGGAAAAGCAAAGTAAACATCGCCACCTAAAATAATTTTTCATCTATTCATGAGTCAGTGTGCTTTTTGCCACATGTGGAAATGTGGCTACTCAAGTAAGAATTTCTTTCTGTCCACACACCAGGAGTATTGCACTCTGTACAGGTGAACATCGACACCTGGAAGATTTCTCTCTTAGTGCTTAGGAACCAACTTTTGTCTTTGGTCCAGGTCAGGAGTCTAGAAAGTTCATTGAGACCTGGGTTTCCAGGTTAGTATTTTTTAAAAATTTCTGTTTCTATGAGTTTAATTTGGAGAACAGTACCAGGTTGTTTTTAAAATTGCTAAATCAAACTGTGTCCTCTACTGTTTATGATGTCCCTTATAATGATTAGCATATGCCTTTTCTGCCTTTAGGTTTGTAACAAATGTGAAACTGGGTTTCAAAGGTTAATTCCGCCTTATTTCTTTGTGGACTCTATATAGCCCAGAAGCATAATTTTATGACATTTTAATTTTCAAAATATTAATAGCACAAGTTACATCATAAGCCTGAATAGTACTTCTAACTGAATATAGTATCCCTTTGGTGTTCAAGCACATACACTTCCTGTAACCCTAAGTTTCAAATTGTATTAATAGTATAAGGTACATCTAAAGCCATAGTTCTTGCAACTGAATACAGAATCCCTTTGGTATTAAAGCACATGCATGCTTTTTTCCTTATTTATCTATTTTAAGACAAAAAGACAAATAATATGTTTTTTTTACCAATAGAGATACTTTAAAGTTTTGTATTGAATTTATTGGGGTGCCACTGGTTAATAAAACCGCGCAGGTTTCGAGTGTACAACTCTAACACATCATCTGCACACTGCATCACGTACTCACCACCCAAAGTCAGGTCTCCTTCTGAGCACATGTATGATTTTAATCCTGTGTGCCAGTATTTTATCAAATCCATCAACTCCTTTAGGACAGAGACTACACTTACTTTGAAATCATTCAAGACATAGAAAAAAGTCACAAAACTACTACACTGATTTTCACGTACCCTTTACAAAGCTTCCCCCAATGTTAACGTCTTCCATAATCATAGTCTAATTATGGAAAACAGAATTGACACTGATACAGTAATATTAACCAGTATAACAGGTTTATTCTAATTTTGCCAATTGTCTTACTAATGTCTTCATGTGGGTCTGGGATCCCGCAGTGCTCCTAATTGTGTCTCCTTAGTGGCACCTCATCTGGAGCAGTTTTCCCTATTTTTCTTGCTTTAATCCGTTTGAAGAGCTCTGGCCAGTAGTTTTATAGAATGTGTCCCATGCTGGGTTTATTTAATTTTTTTCATGCTAAGAATTGGCTTATGCATTTTTGGCAAAAATACTGTAGAAGTGAGGCTGTGCTCCTCTTGGTGTTATTGTATTGGTGTATGTAATGTGGATGTGTCTCATTGCTGCTTATCTAACTTTTCGTCTCTTAGGTAAGGTCTATCAAGTCTCTCTGTTGCAAAATTACTATTTTTCCCATTGGAATTAATAAATATCTTGAGAGAACGTTTTTCAAGACTATGCAGATATCCTGTTTTTCATTATACTTTTTGCCTATTAATTTTATATTCCACTGATAATTCTTTTTTAAAATATTTTATTTATTTATTTTCAGAGAGAGGAAAAGGAAGGGAGGAAGAGAGGGAGAGAAACATCAATTGGTTGCCTTTCTGACACCCCCAACTAGGGACCTGGCCCACAACCCAGGCATGTGCCCTGAGTGGGAATCAAACCAGCAACCTTTTAGTTCACAGGCTGGTGCTCAATCCACTGAACCACACCAGCCAGGGCTCCATGATAATTCTTACCTGCAGCAGTTATTACTTGGTGTTTGCCAGATGCTGATGCATTTTATTTCCATCATTTCTTCTACATTTATTAAGTAGAATTCTATAAGAGCTAGTTCTTCTTCCCTTATTTATTCAGTTAGTATATCAATGTCGACTCAGGGATAGGATTATTTAATTTGTTGTCTAAATTATCCCAGATCTGGCCACTGGGAGCCTCTTCAGGTAGGCTCTTGTGTCCCTTGACATATTCCCATCAGTTTTTCATTTATTGATACTAGAGAGGAAGAGAAACATGACTTTTGTTGTTCCACTTATTTGTGCATTCATTGGCTGATTCTTATATGTTTCCTGACCAAGGATCAAACCCACCAACTGCGGTATATCAGGACGACGCTGTAACCAATGGAGCTGCCTGTCCAGGGCATCCCATCATTTTTAAAAAGTAGTTTGTCACTTCTTCTTTGGCACCATAAGATGTACCAAGTTCCTTTTGCTCTAGACCCAAAGCTGGTCATTTCTCCAAAGATTCCTAGTTTTTTAAACTGGAAATTGATATTTAGAAACAAAACTTGTGGTATGCTCGTTGCTACTGGTCTATCATTGTTTCTATGGCCTCTCAGCTGGCAGAGTAAGGAAATGTGTACATATACACATACAAACCCTTTCTTCCTCTTATCTTTCTGTCTATATGAATATTTGTCTACCTCGTAAAGAGTGTGAGTTCATCTGATACTTCTAATTACAAGCCAATACCACTCATGTCTTTCTAGACTTCGTCCCTTCCTTTTTTGTAACAGTGAGAAACCTCTAGACTTCGTCCCCTCCTTTCTCCAACAGTGAGAAACCGGCTTTCTGTTATCTGCGTAGTGTTTACTCCTTTGCTGAACTCTAGTACTCATGTAAATAAGTTTCAGAGTTGTGATCCCGTGATCCCTGTGAGAAACACATTTTCCAACTTAGACAGTAGTGTTTGGGTACAGTTTTGTTGTCTTTAGCTTTACGGTATATAGCAAGAACACTGATTTCCAAAATTATTAAGGGTAGACCTTTTCTTGTCACTGTGGTTCTAAGAGTCAGAACTGTGTGAAGAGGTGTCTCAGAAAAGTGCCCCCGTCGTCCTTGGTGTTCCATGTCACTGCCCCATTCTTTCTGCTGACTCCCTCTCACCTCCTGAAGTTAACCAATGTCATTAGTTTCTGGCTTATTCTGCATTCCTTTTCTGTACAAATAAGCAGATACATACGTGTGTTCTTATGCACTGACTACATTTTAATGTTTTTTTTTGTGGTTCTGGGCAATGCTGTTTGGTGATTTTGTCTCTCAAGGGTGCTGTTTATGATTAGTGTATCCTTACTGCTAATGTATTAGAAAGCTAATAAAACTATTGTTTCCTTTCTAGAAAAATATTTTGGAGATTTTTGTAGAATGAAAATGAGAATGTGAATTTTGATATGGCATGAGCACTAAACTGTCAAAAAAAAAAGGGTAACAAAGCAAGCTGCAATGTTTTTCAGCTTTTCTTTAACCCATTATATATTTTTAGCAAGATATTTAAAAAATTTATTGCTCCTTACTAATCGAATTTGAATTATTTTAAGTATCAATGGCAGCTGCTAGACTGTTACATAAAATATGTAGTGTTTGCTTCTGCAGGTCTTGCAAAATAGCTCTTCTCACAAGCAAAGCAAAGCGAAACATTTCCCCAAGCCTGTTTAATAGTGCTATTCTGGTGCATTTCATTGTGTGCTCTTTTTCTTTTCAAATACCCTGCAGGCCTTTGGCCAGTCCTTCTCCATCCACCGGAAAGTTGCTGAGGATGGAGAGACCCGGGAGGAGACGCTTCTGCAGGAGTCCGCCTCGAAGGAAGCGTACTACCTGGGGAAGATCTTGGAGATGCAGAATGAACTGAAGCAGAGCCGGGCTGTGGTCACCAACGTGCAGGCAGAAAATGAAAGGCTCACAGCCGTCGTGCAGGACCTGAAGGAGGTAAACAAATACCCTGCCGGAGGTTTCTGGGAGAGAGAAACAAGGTCAAGTTCTGTAATAAACCTGTCTCTTTAATCAGAGGAGCTATATTAAGCAAGAAGCACGTAATGCTGATGCTAGCATTTTTAGCTTTTTTTAGTGAAATGACAGCTTGTTCTGAGATGAACTTTTCTCATTGTTTATTGAGAATTGAAGCCTTTATTTACTGAGTTTTTGAGAATGGAACTTGCTGTTGCTGCAAAGGTATTTTAAAAACACAGTGACTGCAACACTTCTTCCCCCTTTCCCTGTTTGAATACATTGTGGAGAAGAAGGGCCGGCGGCGATGCTGTGGGTCCGCACTGATCCACAATGACAGTGCTGTTTGCTCACGACTCCTCACATTGGGGAAGGAGACCTTGGGAGAGAGTTCTGAGGGGTTGTAGAGTCTGGCAGCGCAGAACCATAAACTGTTTTTCTGATTGTAGACAAAGCAGCCGGCCAGTTATACCTGATTCAGTTATACCTGAATTAGGGGTGGGAGCCCTCCTTCCCCCGTCCCTGGGCCTCCACGGGACTCCCTGCTTCTCTTCAGCCTCCCCACGGCTGCAGCACATGCCAGGTCATTTTCCAACAGTCTGCCAATGAAAGTCGGGACACGGAGAGCCAAAAGCATCTTTACCCACCAAACCTGTTTAGGAGCATTTTTGGAAACTTCATACTAAATCACTCACTCCAGTTTTTTCATATGAAGGCTGCAGAAGAGGTGCTGATGTCAGCTCATTCCTACACCGGTGCAGCCGGAGTGGCCAACAGGCCCCAGGTCCACAACTAAGTGGGCTCAGCGGTCGAGTGTTTTGGTAATAGAAAAGGGTGGGATTAAAAAGTTGCTCAATATTGTGAGGTGTAACAGAAGTAACCCACGGATACCTTTCTTAAAATTGGTGACACATTACAAATAGGGTTTCATTCTTCTGAGATATAAGTTGTCCAAACTTTATTGAAATTTAATGGAAAATTCACATTTACACATTCCATATCACAGTGAACTAAATGAATACCTACAGTAAGGTTTGTGCGTTACCTAGTTCACTGTCGTGGACACGCCCAAATGTAGTGGTATGGCTTGTGGAGACTGAGAAAGGAGCCAACTCAGTAGAAGATAGTACGTATTCTTAGTACTAAGTAATCAGAAGAACATGAGGTAGTTTTCAGGATGCCCTGCCTCTCTTTCCTCCACTGCAAACGATTGTTAAAAATCAAGCTGCTCTCTAGCCCTTTACCTGATGCATCTGTATGTCCTGGGTTTGGACCATCCCTTCCTTACCCTTTGTAAGTACCAGACTCTCTTCCTCCTAATTGTCGTTCACCTTTTCAATCCCAGGCTTGTCCCTGTGAGACAAGCATCTACTGCAGAAGTGGACCCAAGGTCATGTAGTGACATAGACCACCCTTGCTTAAACAAGATACCGAACAGCCTCAGGGGGCAACCTCAGCAGCCATGAGCAGCAGGTTCATGTGACAAGTAGGCAGACAGGACGTGACCTGGGCAACGTGAGGGCCCAGTGCACAAACGTGCAGGTGATTTGTGGAGAACTGTGATCACTGAGTCCAGATCCTCTGGCTGCACATCTCCGTGGTCCCAGCAGCTGCAGCTGCAGCTGAGGAAGGAACAGTGAAGGATGAGGAAGGGGCAGAGAATCCACAGGTATTTTTCTGTTGAGGCGAGACAGTGGTGATTGTCAGAGCACCCTCAGTTAGGCACCCCGTGCTTGAGCACAGCTTCCAATGAGTAGATCTGTAATAAGCAGCAGGAATTGGTAATTAAGAATGAGGATGCAAGTTAGGAATGAAGTGAGGCAGTAAAGAAATAAAAATTTGAGGAGCCCTTCATTCAGGTAAGTTCTGAAATTTTAGTGAGCCTTGGAATCAGAGAACTCATCAAAACTCGAGTCCTGGGCCCCAGCCCCAGAGCTTCTATGTCAGTAGTAGTTCTCAGGGGGGCTCACAGATTTTTATTCTTAACAAGTTCACAGTACCTGATGCTGTGGCTGCTGCTCTGGAGGCCACACTTTAAGAACCACTAATTTAGACTTTTGGGCTGACCCAAAGCTGGGGAGGGCCGTGTTACAGGCTCACAGTGTAGGGACTTGCTATAGCACCATAATTTCCTGACTGAATCAGGAAATTCGCCCTTCAATATCTATGCATTTTCAATAGTTGGTTTGCAGGAGGAGAATAAATTGTTGCATCCAAATGGATGTATTTTTAAATTGAAAATAGTTCCAGGATGTTTGGCTGATGTATGTTTTCATTCAGGTTTGTCAGGTAATGAAGAGAAAAAAAAAAGAGCAGGTTGTCTATTTCTTGGTCTTCTAAGCGGGCCTGCGAAGTATTTCTTGATACTGTCTGACGGGCTGAAAGCTAGTGCTTCTTGTTTCTGCTCTGGTTGTTAAAAAGCTCCAGGACTATGTTTAACTGTAAAAACTAACCTAGGTTTTTCATATAAATCTTATTTTCAAACATTTTCATCAGTCTTATGGTATATATATCTTTTTCAAAAAAGATTTTATTTATTTATTTTTAGAGAGAGGAGAAGGGAGGGAGAAAAAGAGGGAGAACAATATTGATGTGCAAGAGAAATACCAATCCATTGCCTCTCACACGCCCCAGCCAGGGACCCAGTACCGACCCCAGGCATGTGCTCTGACCTGAACCAGGTCGCTGGATCATGAATCAGTGACCTTTCAGTTCACAGGCCAGCACTCAACCCACTGAATCGTACCAGCCAGGGCTTATGGTGTAACTACCTTTAATGGCAAACTGTTTTAAATAATTTTTAAAGTACAGGGAGTATTCAAAAAATAACCCAAATCAAAGAACCAAATTAGGAGTGAATCCTCCAGAGCCAGCAATAGAGGGAAAAATCCCTGGGTTGCCTCGAGGTACATCATTTTGCTGAGAGCTTGAAGAGAACAGATAGATTGCTATAGTGCCTAGGCAGGGAATTAATTATAAACAAGCTCAAATTTGGTTTTCTGTCTCAAACTATAGGACTTAGCATACTCAAGGAGAGCCTAAGTAGGTTTATTTGGACAATATTTATTGAACTCTTATTGGAACTAAATTAAACTAAAATCAACATTGATGAAATCACAAAATAGGGTAGTAAAACTTCTAATACTACTGAATACTTGCAATTGCTAGATAAGTTAGAATTTACTGCAATATTTACAGCGCATCCAGTGGAGTTATGCCAGCATTCCTAACCAGAACTGCTGTTTGCATAAAAATGAGATGTCGCTGTGGGTGGAATGCAGAAGACTAGTTGTAAAGTGGAATCTTGACCGTTGGCGAGATTCAGCCTGTACTTGGAAGTGCAGATAACTGAACGTTCGACTGCCAGCAATGTGCCAGGCACTGTTCTAAATTCTTTGCATGAATTAACTTGCTGAGTCCTTATAACAACCCTATTGAGGTAGGTCCTATTATTATACCATCTTATTTTACTGATGGGGCATGTGACTCCTGGAGAGGTCCAGAACTTGTCCGACTTGCATGAGTAATACGTGACCATCCAGGACCTGAGCTCAGAAAACCTGGCTGTGATCGAGACATTCCGGGCCACGTCCCTGTGGTTGCCCAGAACATGCTCCCCTCTTCTGAATCTTGCCTCAAGCTAATGAAATTTCTGGCACAGTATATGAAGCTTTAGTAGGATGGATAAATTTGTAACTTGTTAGTAATACTTTTATTACAGTGTGGCCATTTTAAGAGCTGCTTAATCCGTGTGATTTTTATTATATTGAAATTTACAACCAAATTGCATACAATACCAGTGGCTCAATTTCCAGAAATCTATTAGTATGCCAACATCAGGAATATATCTGTTACACCTTAAGGAATCCATATCTATAAACTTTTAGAGTGTGAGTGTACCTTAGTGATTATTTGGTTAAGATTAATTTTTTCTCCTGCAGTCCTGAATGGTCATCTATCTACCCTTTCCTCAGACACTCCCAGCACAGTGGAGGAGGTGAACTGGGAGTCCTTTAAAGGGAGGACTTGTTTCGCTGGTCATTTATCTTTGTGTCTCCAGCATCGGGCACAGTGCCTGGTCAAAATAGACATTAAAAAATAGTGTTTGTCGAGTTGAATTGAACTGGAAAAAAACATGCTTTAGTAGCTAGCTACCGCTGGGTTTGAGTTTTAGCTGTACCACTTACCAACTGTGATATTGACAATTTACTTTTGTTTTCTAAGCTTCACTTTCCTTCTAACATGGAGATGTCCTGTGTCCTGTGTCCTGTGTCGAATGCCTGGGACAATGGAGATGTTAAATTACTATAATTTCCTGTCTCCCAGCTCCCTTCCAAGGCTGCCCTCCTGTTGCTTGGCAGCTCTGATTGTTAAACTGCTTGTTTTTGTTCAGTGAAAGATCGACTCTGTGATTTTTACCACCTGGTCATAGTTCTGGCATGTGAATCTACAGAGAATATTTTAAAGAAAAAAAATCCTCAACTGAGGATCTGTTTATAGATTTGAGAGAGAGAGAGAGAGAGAAGGAGGGAAACACTGGTTGCCTCCCCTATGTGCCCCGACCGGGGATAGAACCCTCAACCTTTTGGTGTATGGGGACAATGCTCCAACTAACTAAGCTACCCGGCTGGGGCCAGAGAATACATTTTTTAAATTTCCTATTCCACTTGACAACTTTAGCCCATGCCCAACAGCTTCAAATATTTGGAAAGAGCTACCTTGTCTTCCCTTTTTCATGCTACACATATCTAGATCCATTAGTACTACCTCCTGTGACGTGTCTGCAGGGTGTCTCCACATCCTGGTTATTGTGGTCCTAGATCGACATCCAGTGCCCCTTAAAAATGTTTTTGCTCTTCTTTAGACATGTGATTACTATTGACTGTTTCTATTCCTGTTTGGAATCCTGGAGTGTTTGAAACGTTGGACCTAGTTTTGAGTTTCTCATCGTAGGGTTTTCATCTTTTTTGATTTTTAACGTTGCAGTCACGCATTCATTCATTCCACAGAGGTCTCCTCAGTGCTTACTAAGTATGAGCCAGATGCTTGGGAAACACTGACAAACAAAATTCAGTGAGGTGTGGTTGTTTGCAATGTTAGGCCCACTAAATGTGTTTAGAGACTATTTCCTTCTTCTCTTCTGTATCATGGAAATTGAAAAGGGGCTGTGTTTTACACAGCATATACTGTGCCCTGAACACTTATATATTGAAACCTAATCCCCGATGTGACAGTATTAGGAAATGGGGCCTTTGGGAGACGATTAGGTCATGAGCTTATTAAAGACATCTCAGAGAGCCCCCTTCCCCTCTCCCCGAGTGAGGGCACAGAAGATGGCCATCTATGAACCAGGAAGCGGGCCCTCCCTGACACACAGCCCGTCGGCACTTGATTGTGGACTTCCCAGCCTCCAGAGCTATGAAAAATAAATGCCTGTTGTTTGAGCCGCCCAGCTTGTGGTGTTTTGTTATAGTGGTCCAGGTGAACTAAGACAATATATAATATTTTGTACGATAATATCACGCTTGTCTCAGTCTCTCATTAAACCTACACATAGGTGAGCCTGCTGTGACCGAGTAAATGAAAAACATAATTTAAACAGCAGTTAGATGCCGTGGACCTCAGCCACCAGCACGTCCTCACTTGGTTCTGTGGGGAGCTGCTCGGCCAGCCTTTAAAAATCTATTAGCTTCTATTGTATCAGTAGGCGGTTTGGTAATAGTGTGGAATTGTGCATCAGAGATGCTGAGTTTAGTTCTAACTGGACCATTTTAACAGTTGTGTGATTAAAATTATTTTCTATATAAACATCATAATAATACCCATTCTGCTCCCTTTGAGTTTTATGAAGATAAGATATTTTTCATGAAAGTGTTTTATAAGGAATGGAGGACTCTGTAAGGGTTAGTTATTGTTTCAGAGTTTGGTAATCAGACTTATTCACACACAGCAAGATGAAAACAGTACATTAGAAAGATGAACTGAAATAGAGGGAGGGGCCGCAGCACCTTCTGGCAGTAGCACGGAGAATGGCTGACATCCTGGTACCAAGAACATACAGCACACGTTGAAAAGCCGGTGGGTTGAAAGAGGGGAGCCATCTGGGTGATCTTATTATCACTGTCAACAGCCTTCCTACCTGGCTGGTTCTTGAAAGGGTCACTGCATTATTACTCTGTCCAATATGGAATGTGCTTACTGATGACCTGCGTCATGGGGAAAGATTAAACTATTTAATTAATGCATCCAATAAATAACAAAGCTTTTCTTACAGTCTCTGATGTTTGGGCCGAATAACTGGTCACTGGGAGCTGTGTTCACCCACCGCTGAGTGAAATGGACATGTCCAGCTGAGGGACGATGTCACCCTTCTGTGAAGGTGTGGCTGGGGTAGGGCTGGAAGCTGTGTCCCTGTTTCACTCCTGCTCTCCCTGTTTGTTGGGAATGGACCGCACACCCCTCTGAAACGATGCAAAGCACCAAATAGTAAAGGATTATCACTGTTTTTAATTGGTTTAAATAACTAATAATAGTATTACAGCTAACATTTATGATAGTTTACCATATACACTTTACATTCATTATCTTTTGATTTTCTTAAAAAATTTAGAAAGCAAGTAAGTACTGTCTCTCTCCCCCCTTTACAGCTGAGACTAAAAGAGGCTAAACAGCTTGTCCAACAAGTAGTCCAGCCGCTGTCCTGCGTCAGGCAGCCTGACTCTGGAGTCCCTGCTCTCGCCCGGGCCAGTGCCTGCTGATCGGCTTTTTCAGTCCACCGGCGAGAGCATCATTCTTTTCGTTCAAAGTCCTTTTTTCTAACGTTTGCTGACTCTATTATATACAAATATCCCTATTAACACCATCAAGAGTCTGAAAGCAAAGTTTAACACTATATAGGCAATGTGCCTTTGGCAAATGTAGTTACATAAATAGGTTTGTTTGTGAGATTAATTAATTATAGGCCGATGGGATTGTTTTGTTTATACTTCTATGAATTTAACACATATGTAGATTTCTATAACCACCACCACAATCAGGATGCAGAGTAATTTAATCACCCCCCAAACCTCCCCTGAATTGTGTATTGCTTTGCAGTCATACCCTTCTCCCCAAACCTCTGATAACCAATCATCCGTCCTCTATCACTATAGTTTTGACTCTTCAAGGATGTTATGTAAATGGAATTACACAGTATGTACCCTTTGGAGTTTGGATCCTTTCTCTCAGCATTAATGCCTATGAGATTTAATCTAGGTTATCAATAGTATCAATAGTTTGTTCCTTTCTATTGCCAAATAACATTTCACTGTGTGGGTTCATGACAATGTTCTTTTTAACTACCTGTTGAAGAATATTTGGGTTGTTTTCCGATTTTGTCAATTACAAATAGAGCTGCTGTATATATTCATGTATATTATTAATATTTTTGTGTGAACATAGTTGTCATTTTTCTGGGGCAAGTCACTGGAAGGGTGGGCACCCAGGGCTGGGTGGTAAGTGTGCATTAAACTCGCCCAGAGTGGCTGCGCCATGTTGCAGTTCCCCTGGCAATGTGTGTGAGTTCCAGTTTCTCGTCATTCTCTCTAGCACCTGCTATTACCAGCTTTTTAATCTTTTAAAAAAATTTTTAGCCATTCTTATAGATGTGTACTGGTAATCTCATCGTGGCTTTAGTTTGCATTTCCCTAATGGGTAATAGTATTGAACATCTTTTCATGTGCTTATTTGCTTTTCATACATTCTTCTTGGTAAAGTTTCTGTTCTAGGCTTTGCCCATTTTTTAATTGTGCTGTTTCTTAGGTGCATTTTGAGAATTCTTTGTATATGCTGTATTCAAGACCTTGGTTTGGATATGTTAATTGCAAATATTTTCTGTCAGCTTGACTTTTGATTCCTTTTTAAATTAAATTTTATTTTTCCATTATAGTTTACATTCAATATTATTTTGTATTAGTTTTAGGTGCATAGCATAGTGGTTAGACAGTTACATACTTTACAAAGTGTCCCCCTAATATTTCCAGTCCCCACCTGACACCATACAGTTATCACAGTGTTATTGACTGTATTCCCTGTGCTGTACTTTACATCCCCATGATTATTTTGTAACTCACAATTTGTAGTTCTTAATCGGTTAACTTTTTTCATCCAGCCACCTGACTCCTCTCCTCTGTGGCATTTATCAGTCTATTCTCTGTGTCTGTGAGTCTCTTTCTGTTTTTATTTATTTTGTTCTTCAGATACCACGTATGTATGAAAGCCTTCACTTGCTTCCATTCTCTTAAAATTGTCTTTTGCAGAACACAGAGGTTTTTATTTCTATAAGTGTGTTATTTCAAAAAAAGTCTTATGTGTTATGTCATTGGGATTTTTTTTGTATTATGTTTTTTATATCAGATTTAAGAACTTCTCCATCCCTAAGTCATAAGTATTTTCATCTAAAAACTTCATACTACCAAATTTAGGTCTGTGCTCTATTTTGAGTTGATTTTTGTATGAAGCATGAGATTTAAGTAGAAATTCATTTTGCGGGCATATAAATGTTCCATTGTCCCATCACTATTTGTTGAAAGACTAGTCTTTCTCCACTGAAATGCTTTTATAGCTTTGTCAAAATCAACTGGCCACATTTTTGGAGTCTGTTTCTAAACTCTGTTCTGTTGGTCTGTGTGTCTATCCCTTTGCCCATACCACACCATCATCATGAAGTCAGAGAGGTAACAGGAAGCCGAGTCGTGTAGGTGGGGCCTTACAGACCACTGAAGGGCTTTTGGCTTCTACTTTGAATGAAGTGGGAGCCATTGGAAGCTGTTGAGGCAAGGAGAACAGGACTTTCGTGAGGCAGGGATAAGAGTGGGAAGTTAATGCAGTCATCCAGATGTGAGAAAAGGTGGTCTGGGCCAAGATGACAGGAGAAGGTGGTGCAAAGAGGTCACCAATATTTTGAATATATTTTGAGAGTAGAGAATCAACATGACTTTTTAAAAATATTTTATTTATTTATTTTAGACAGAGGGGAAGGGAGGGAGGGCGGGAAAGAAACATCGATGTGTGGTTGTCTCTCGTGTTACCCTTACTGGGGACCTGACCTGAACTGCAGCCCAGGCATGTGCCCTGACTGAGTATTGAACCAGCAACCTTTTGGTTCGCAGGCCGACACTCAGTCCACTGAGCCACACCAGCCAGTGCCCAACATGACTTTCTAATGGGTTGGATACAGATAATATGAGATAAGGAAGAAAAACGATAACATGAAGTCCAAGGTTTTTAGCTTAATCAATTTGAAAATCAAGAGGGGAAGGCTTCAGATGAAACAAGTTTTAGAAGAGAAGATCAGAAGTTAAGTTTTAGACATATTAGTATTAAATGTCAATTGGCTTTCCAAATGTAGAAATTGAATGGGTAGTGGGAGATGAGGGCCTGAAGTTTAGGAGAGCAATCTGGGGATAGAAGCATAAATTTTGGAATTGTCAGCAGGGAATACTCTTTAAGGCTTATCACTGAAATCACCAAATGCAGGATGTGTAAATAGAAAAGAGGAGGGGCCCAAGCACTGGGCCCTGGGCCTCCTAAGCAGTAAGATGTTGGAAATAAGGAGGGAAACTACAAATAATAGTGAGACAGAAAGACAATAAACAGAGAATGGTTCCCAGAAACAAAGTGAAGAAAATGATGTCTACAGAGGAAGTGGTGATCAGTAGAGGAAATGCTAATAGTCAAATCAGATGAGGAAACTGAATTGACCACTGGATTTAGCAAGAAGGGGGTCATTGGTCACCTCAGTTAGAAAAGTTTCTCTGGAGTGATGGGAGTGAAAGCTTGGTTAGGGTAGGTTTCAGAGAGAACAAAAGGAGAAGAATTGAAGACAGAATAGAGGCCCACTTTTCCAGGAGATGGTTTTGTTTGCAGAGAGGACCAAAGAAAGGAGGAGGTTGCTAGGGGGAACAAAACAGGCTCAAGAGAAAGTTTAGGGTTTTTTTAAAGATGAAAGAAATAATTGCATATGTGAATGCCTATTGCTAACGGTTATGACCCAGTGGGGAGGGAGATTTTAATGGTGTAAGAAGGAAAGGGAAATTGTCTAGAGCACTTGATCTCCTTGAGTGAAGAAGAGAGGAGTGGGATGTGCTGCGGAAATGGAGGGACTGCCTTTCGGAGGGAGTCAGGCTTTACCAACATCTATGGCAGTACCTGGAAAAGCAGAATATGTATGTGGATGCAGAGTGAATGAAGAGAGCCTCTGAAAGTCCTCTTCAGGCTGCTTCAGTTTCCTCACTGAAACAGGAAGCAAGGTCAGCAGCTGAGAGGGAAGAGGGTTGAGGTGTTGGGTATCTGAGGAGACACCAGTGGTGAGATAGTCACCTGGGAGAGCGAGCCACTAAGGTATGAGCATGGGAATGAGTGGTGGGAGCTGGAAGAGACTTTCCCCGATGAGGAGAAATTCTAGGAGTTGAGATCATCTGGGTAAATGTTGAGAATCCAGGAATTTTTAGACCAGAAGTTCTGGAGTTATTGGCAGTGAGCAACGAGCTAAAGCCTTGAAGAAATGAGGGGGAGTGAGTTGGCATTTGGCAGGTGACAGGAACCATGCTGGGAGGGGACAGGATGCAGTGACTGTGCCTACCCTGCTGCTCCTACCTTGTCCCAGTGGAAGCTACTGTTAATTTGCTTCCCCGCCAAAATGTACATATTCCCGTTAAAAAGAAATCTCACGAAGACATGAAATTTAAAGCAGAGGAGTTTTAGGGAAGGAGGAAGAATGCTCCGAAAGCAGCTGTGTAGTGCAAAAGGGGGCACCCCTCCCACCTCCAGGCCGGCACTGGAGAGGGTTGCAGACAAATCGTACACCCCAGGGAGAGCCAGGCCTCCACTAAAATGGCACAACATGCATTACACCCCTCTGTAAAATCATCTCAGGCCTCTGTAACCCCATATGCCCACGGGGTCGGTGGCTGTCAATTGAACTGTATGCATTGTTGTAAGGAGCACATACACATCATTCTCTTCTTAACGATTATAAATATTCCCCCCCATGATTTGGGAAGTTGGGTTATTGTATTTGTCAATGAGAAACAATACAACAGTTTTGAATAGTTCCCAAAGTGATGTTGATCTTTATTCAAAAATACCTTTGGCCTTTTGACATTATTTTGGGGAGGTAATAAGGACCTACATCTCCATAATTTCAGACATTTTGGGGGAAAACGTCAAACATGAAAACACATGTAAATATTTCCAACATTGAGATGTTGACATCATTTGGACACAGCTTCAAAATAGTGCCATCTTGGCTTGTGACCTTTGTTTCTACATTAGACAATAAGAAGAGGCATAAACTTCTGGCCTGATATGACAGTTACATCAACTTCCTTTGGAATGGCCAGTTGTTAAACTAGTGCCAAATGAAGAATTAAATGGGAAATGGCAGGCAAGGTCAAGCTAAAGTTAGAAATGGTGAGAGAGCATTCATCGCTCCGGGCGCACTGCAGAAATGGCAACTCCGGACCCGGCGTTAGTAAAAGAAAAAACCTTGCCGTGACTGCTGTGGTTTAGTCAATTCGGCATTGTCCTACAAAGCAAAAGGTCGCAGTTTTTGATTCGAAGTCAGGGCACATGCCTGGGTTGTGGGTTCAGTCCCCGGTTGGGGCACATTTGAGAGGCAGGCAATCTGTGTTTCTTTATCACATCGATGTTTCTCTCCCTCTCTTTCTCCTTCCCTTCCCCTCTCTCTAAAATTAAATACTGCAATAAATGAAATATTTTAGAAGAAAATAAAAAGTATGTTTTCAGAGTAATCCTTATAGTCTCTTCACTTTTCTTGAGGGTAATTAGGGTTTTATCAGTTTTCATTTATCACTGAAAACAAACTGAAAGGCAGTCTACTTTTTAAAATGAAGAATATTATTGTATATATGGATTTCTTTTTTATTCCTCCCCTTTCCCTCATCCCTCCCCTTACCTTCCTTCCCTCCCTTCCCTTTATCATCTCATAAATAGGATCCAACCCCCATTTTCTATGTCTTGGAATATAAGAATATAGAACTGTGCACAGTCCGTTTCGTGCATATTGATTCTTGGACTAAAATTAGCTTGATTCAGTTCCAGACTGTTTCCCCATCCAAGCTCAGGTTTTGCTCCCTGTGCAGTCTGGGTAGGAGGAAGAACAGTAATGCACACTCAGCAGTTCAGCCAGAATGCTTAGTGGACAATTTTAATGTTCTTTTTTTACGTCTTGACCTCTATTTCCAAAGAACATTCTGGTTGGCAGATCTGGCCTGATTAAGATTTTGTTCAGGCATTCAATTCTCCTAAGGGAATTTATAACTTAGTCTAATAATCAAGATACCTCAGTCTACTCAGAACTTAATTTCTTGATGGTTATAGGAAACTTGTACTGGAAAAAGACAGAGCAAATTAACAACTGAGCTTAGTGATACAATGAATTTTGATATATATCTTGAATTATACTTTTTAATGCTTAATCAATAAAGATGTTTTTAAAAATAAATACTGTGGACCAGTTACTCTAGACTAATAGACCCAAGCTTTAACTTTCAATACTATGGCTATATATTGATTACCTACTTCAGTATAGCTTCCTCATCATCATTTATTCAATAATATTAAAAATATTTAGATTCAGAAATAGTAGTCTGATAGTTTTGGTTTCACTAAAACATTTTTCAAAAAGAATTGTAACTAAACATCTCTTCTGAGCCCATCACGGTGTACAGAAACCTCACTGCCTGCGTTACATTAGAGAAATCTGGGGTGTCAAAATGTATATACTGCTGGGCTTTGGTACACGATGTGGCCCCGCAGTGGTTTTTAAACCATGAGGTAGGATTTGGCTACCTGTATAAAGAAGGGGCCAGCAACCTTTTTCTGAATGGCAAAATAGTCATTGTTAGAATGAAGGATGTAGAAGAACCTGTCAGAATAGTAACATCCCTCTTGCTCCCAAATATTAATGATAATGAAACTGGGCCTTTAGAGTAATAAAAATCCTGCATCATTATTTAAACCAATCTTTCATTGGCATTGCTTGCAATGAAATATTCTTTCATAACCTTTATTTTCCTTATCTCTTTAAGGAGCTTCGATAGACACCAAAACACTGAGATTTTTTCAGATAGGGTTGTATTAATTTTATTTTTTCTTCTCTTTTTTTAAACAGATTTTATTTCTTTGTTTTTAGAGAGAGGGAAATGGAGGGAGAAAGAAAGGGAGGGGAACATCAATGTGTGGTTGCCTCTCTCACATGCCCCCCATTGGGGACCTGGCCATGTGGCTGGGAACCCAATCAGTGACCCTCTGGTTCGCAGGCCAACATTCAATCCATCAAGCCACACCTGCCTGGGTGGGTTGTATTAATTTTCCGTGACTGTGATAACAATATACTTCAAGTTTTGTGGCTTCAAACAACACAGATGGATTCTCTTACAGTCCTGGAGGCCAGAAGTCTGCAGATACTGGGCAAGGGTCAAGGCGTTGGCAGGACTGGACTCCCGCTTGGAGGCAAAAGTGGAGTGTCCAGTTCCTCTTCCAGAGCCACCTTTTTCCAGCGTCTAGAACAGCATTCTCTTTCATTGGCTGCTGAGCCCTTCCTCCCTCTTCCAGAGCGAGCAGTGTGGCATCTTGTTTCAGTACCACATTGCCTTTTTCTGTGTCAGATCTTCTGCTTCCCTTCTATAAGGACACTGTGATTGCTTTAGGGTCTACCCAGATAATCTGGGATAATCTCTCCAGCTCAAAGTCCAGTCCATAACTGCCAAACACAAACAGGCAGACAAACCAACACACCCCCGCCTCCGCTCTCGCCAACCAAAATCACATCTGCTAAGTAAAGTAGCATTCACAGGTTCCAGGGACCAGGACCTGTCTTTGTGGTGCCATTACTCAGCCTACCACAGGAGTGATACTTCTTATTAGAAGCATGTTCTAGACCCTTAAGAAAGAAAGGGAAAAGGAAAGAAGAATCAAAGATAATAACTATGTAAGTTTGGCTAGTAGTCAATTCTTTATTATATCTTAATTTATTTGGGGCACTTGCTGTTAGAACAGAGAGAGAAGATACGTTTAAAATTCATAGGATTTAGCCCTGGCTGGTGTAGCTCAGTGGATTGAGCGCAGGCTGTGAAGCAAAGGGTCACCAGTTCGATTCCCAGTCAGGGCACATGCCTGCGTGGCAGGCCAGGTCCCCAGTGGGGGCCATGTGAGGGGCAACCACACTTTGATGTTTCTCTCCCTCTCTTTCTCCCTCCCTTCCCCTCGCTCTAAAAATAAATAAATAAATAAAATCTTTAAAAAAATAAAATAAAAAAAATAAAATTCATAGGATTCAGAAGAGTAGAGTTGGCAGTGCCCACTTTATTGCCATGTGTTCACCCATTCATTTGTTCTACATCGTCTTTTCAGCTGAGGCCAGTCAGCACAGAAGGGCAACAAGTCACTCCAAGGTCAGACAGTATTGTTACCTAACTTAGTGTAATGGGCAAATTCACCGTTAAGGTTCAGATTGGGAGAAATACTATTGAGTTGGCAGATGCTTTTGATGTGTATGTGCAGATAATCGTATGTTACCACAATTCTTCAGACTTTGGCAAAGAGAAATGGGAATTCTGCGCTGTACTTTATTTGCTGTGAAATGTATCCTTCAGGCATGAGCATTCTGTGAAGCACCTACCCTGTGCAAATGCTGTACCGAACACTGCTAGAAATATGTGTGAGGCCGTGCCTGCCTTTACTAGACTGTTCAGAAGGATGAGATGAATATATCATTAATTTTAGTACTGGAAGGCACTTCCCTCCCCCTGAGCTGTTCTTGTCAGATAGTGGCCTGAATTAAAGCAGGAAATATACCTGCCTGACATCCTCTGAATACACAGACTGGTTAGTATCTTCTGGGAAACATCCAGTGGGTACCCCTTGCTGACTAGCCTAAGAAAAGTATTATTAGTGACTTAATGCCAGGTTCCTCTTTGTTTATGTAATGGTATCTTAGGTGGCTGTGACATTGACCGATTCTCTATTAGCAACCTGTGAGGAGTGCTTCTGTCTGGAATGAATGGATCATGATTATACAACTGCTTTTGGAAACAGGCTTTCCCTGATACAGTCCACCAAATCACAGGCTAAAAACAGTTGTTGTTTTTGGGAATATAGGATCTGTGCATGTTAATCTTTAAAAACAAACAAAAAAACTGAATTGCCAGGGAATTTTGTCGAAGCCTAGTGATATAACATTTATGTTGGGTAATGTAGATGCACAAAAGAAAAATTGTATTAGGTAATGTCCCTTACAAGTTTATTGCTTAACACTTTGCAAATAATTGAAGTTAGAAGATTTGGATTTTATTTCTACAGCTAAGTGCAGATTTTGCAAGTGTATTCACCCTCATACTTTCCAGGGTTTAGTTTAACACAGGTTATGTGTATATTAGTTGAGTAACCTTGGCAAATGAATGATCTTCTCTGGACCTCAATATTGTTATCTATTAAGTGGGAATAATAACAATGCCTGTCTCCTAGGTGTTGTGATGATTACATGAATCCGTACGTGTGACACCCTTGGAACAGCACCTGGCATATAGTCAGCACTGTGTTAGTATTAGCTATCGTATTTCATTGCTGTTTGCCTGTGGTTTTAAATGTATTTAGAATTATTTCTTAAGAATAGTGTTTTAGAAGTAGAATTACTGGATCACGTGATACAAGATTTTTTTTTTAAGATCATATAGCCATGTTGCTTTTTTAAAGTATTAAAGCAATTTATGTTCCCAAAATAATAGCAAGGAATTCCACTTTTACTGAACCCTGGTAAGCACTAAGCATTTTAACACTTTCAGGTTGCTTATTTCGTAGGTGAATCATGGCATTTCAGTATTTATTTATAAAGTCATGAAGAGGTAGGGACATAGTTTATCTTGTTCATTGGTATATTCTAGAACAGAGCTTGGTATATAATGAATACTCAGAAAAAGGATAAATGAATACATGAGAAATTTGCCATTTTTGTTAATTTGTGGAATAATAATTTATTCATTAATATTAACTTATTCATTAATTAAAGACAATGCCCATTATTTAATTTTTGCACATTTATTTATTAGATTTAGATTTCTATCATTTATGTGTGATTCAGGAAATTCATTGACTTTTCTTAATCATTTGCCATGAGTATCTCATTCAGTTGTTATCTGCCTTTTGATTGTATTTTACTTTTGACATAATGAAGTTTTGTTAATTCTTGTTTTAAATCTAGTACTTGTTTCCTATGAGATTATGAGATTCCTTTTAGTGGTTTTAAGCATAGGATGTTTTTTCTTACTACTGCCCCTCACCCTTTTCAAAACTATAACAATTTAATGCTAACTTCTATCAGTTTTATGGTTTAATTTTTACTTTTTATGCTTTAATGTATGTGAGTTTCAGTTTGGTTTGTGGAACAGTGTGATAGTTTACATTAAAAATCTTCCCCTAGCCCTGGCTGATGTGGTTTAGGGGATTGAGTGCTGGCCTACGAACCAGAGGGTCGCTGGTTTGATTCCTAGTCAGGGCACAGGCCTGGGTTGTGGGCCAGGTCCCCAGTAGGGGTGAGAGAGGCAACCACACACTGATGTTTCTCTCCCTCTCTTTCTCCCTCCCCTCCCCTCCCCTCCCCTCCCTAAAAATAAATAAATAATATCTGTTAAAAAATCTTCCTGTAAGTAACTAAATATCCCAACATCATTTCAGCATGGTACCCTTCTTTTTATAAGAATATGACATTTCCACCTATACTTCTATATATGCGTATCAAAATAGTTTAATCACCAAAGAAAATATATGCATGACCCACGAACATGGACAATGGTGTGGAGATTGAAGGGGGGCTGGACGGAGGTGAACAAAGTAGGGGAATGCAAGGATAACTGTAATAGCATAAACAATAAAATACAATAAATATAACAGGTTAGTCAGAGTAATTACAACCTAAAAAAATACTTAGAATATTTTTACAATGTTGGAGAATTAAAAAAATGAAAAGAAAGAGTTGTTAGTAAGGCCATTTTTAATTCAAGTGAAGAAAAAGAGATACTTAGTATATTATTATAATTTTCTACAATATACAGCTTTTATGATTTCACATAGATTTTAAAGACATGATTTACAAGGTTTTTAGAATTGGCTTAAGTCCTGGAGTTCAGGTGTATGTTTCTGATGACAGTCTCAATAGCTACTTTGGATATCAGAAAAACACCAGAATATAGTCAAATTTAGTCTTATCTCTCCCAGTCTAAACATTCAGTAGTCTTCAGATTTCTTATCAGGTCTGAAAAGGTTATTATGTACATAGTTTCTGAATAAATAGATTATTTTGGTCTGAGTGGTTTTCTTCATAATTTCCCCTTAATTAAAATTGATTTCTTTCTTAAAGACACTTATGTCTTTTTCCACAAGGACCCCTGCATTGTTCTATGTGCACTGTATGGGGTTTTTCTCTCTGTCCTATCTCTATTTTGTCTTCTGTTCTATTCTGTTATTCTCTCTACCTACTCTTTCTTATTTCAGGTTTTCTCTTGGTAATTATTGTCATGTAACAATGTGTTTAATGTTTACTAGTTCTATCTTCTGTTTACTAGTTATTCTTCTGTTTCAATTATTTTGATGGCCCTTTTCATTTCATTTTTAATTCATGTCTACGTGGTCTGATTCAGTTAGTTTTTAGATTATCAGTATGCCTGTATTTTTGATTGATAGAACAGTTTGGAAGACAGACCAAGGCTTCCTTTTTTTCTTTTTTTTAAACTTTGTTGAGTTAGTATTCCTTGTAGGGGTAGCTTTAGGACATAATTAGCTCAATTGTCCACAGGTAACAAGAATCCTTTTGTTATCAACATTTCCAAAATTAAAATCATCACTTTATATAAATTCTTTAAAATGAAATATGGAAACTAATGGTATTCACAACCAGACATTGTAAACATCAGTACTAAGGTTCTTGTGTATTGGAAATAGAGTGCTAATAGCACCTACTCATAGAATTTTCAGTCTAAATTTTGTTTTGCTAATAAGTGGTCAGTATGACAGAGCTTTTCTTAAGGAGCATTTGACTCTGTCCCCCTTTGCCCTTCTCCTTTATGCAAATAAGATGACCCCTACATCCAATCAAATCATCAAAGCAGGCTTTTCATCATTTTTAATGGAAAATCAACCTTGTCCCCTGCTTGCCTGGTGCCCAGAGCATATGCATCTCCCTTCAGTCTACAACGCAGAATATTCTTCAGAGGCTGTCATCAGAGAGGGTTACCCCTAATTGCCTACTTGCTATTCTATTCCTGTCAAAAAGCCAGCTGACAGATATTCAAGGACCATAACCCAAGTGCCATGTAGTCACTCTTCCATTATTTCCCAAGTTGTTTCTTCTCTTGGACATAGGTATTAAAAAGCTGTACAAGCGTATCAGCCGTGTGTTGTGTTATTTAAAAATATGAACTCGGAAGTCAGATGAGAATTGGGCTTAAATTCACATCCCACCACTTAGCTCTCAGTGGAATCTTGTCTAAATCACATAACTTTTCTAAGCCTTAGTTTGGTCATTTGTACAGTGGGGACAAAAACAATAGTGAAGAAATGTATTTCTCTTGAATATCTAATGATATTTTAAAAAATCAGCTAAGTAGAATCGTACGACTCTGTTTTCTTTTACACTGGTTTCCCTGGGATCCGAGAGTGCTGTTTAAAGCTCCAGTAGCGTGACTCCTTGAGACCTGGTCAGGGTACTTAATGCTGCTCCGTGCACGAGCCTTTCACCCACATGAGCAGTCTGTTGTCTACGATCAGTCAGTTTTCCTAAAGCAGACAGTGAGTTGAATTATCAGTTGACAGTCCTAACTGCTGTGGGTACAATTTCCCTGGAACAGCTGAGTCATGTTGACACAAGGGGTCTCAGTGCTTCGTCCTAATATCTACGTCATGTTTATGCTGGTGGCCATACTTCGCAAGGATATGTGCTGCTTTTTTAAAAATTTAAAGAATTCCCTGTTTTATTTTAACTGCTTTATTACATCTGCATGTTTTATTATAAATGGCCTCAAAACATTTAAGCAGAGAGTATTAATAATTACTATTAATAAAAATAAAAAGTGATAATATAATCCAGATCATGAGCAGAGATAAAGAAAGCGTATAGGAGGCTGTGCATTGTGGTGGTAAAAACATGAGATCTGGAGACAGACAGGCAGATGTGGGCTTGAGTCATGGCCCTGAGCAAATTGTTTGCCTCTCACTGCTTCAGTTCCCTAGCCCGTTAGATGAGCGTGATATTGCCATTTGGGTTACTCTGAGAACAAAGCAAGATAGCGCAAAGCTCTAGGGAGTTACTAGAATAAATGCCTAATAAGCAGTAGTTTACAAAAGAGCATAAAATCACATCTGGGCCCCACATTGATTTTTAAGGACTTGATTACTGGGTTGGACTTGATTACTGGGTTGAAGTAAGGACTTCAACCTACTACTGGGTTGAAGCCAGACTGACATCTGGAAGGAAAAAGCTTTTCTTACCAAGAAACTGAACTACTGTAGATAAAAAGTACCTGACTTTAACCTGGCTCCTGTTGAGTTTAAGAATTATTTAAAGAGTATCACAAAGCCCTGATTTGGTTAAATTCACTGAAAAGGTCCAATTTCAAATTTCAGAGCTGGGGATGGATGTGGTACTTACGGGACATCAGTCTTAAAATCAGGACACCCCAAGGAGCAGCCAACATTGCTTGCAATTCTCTTTGCAATTGACATAAAGAATTTTGCTGGCTGATGGCACATGTGAAAAAAAAATATTGAAACTACCCAGATCTGATTTGATTTTTTGTGCAGGAAGGATTTCACAATACGAGCCCAGGGGATTTTAATAGTACATTTGTTAAAGCTGGGGGCAGTGAAACAAGGAAGGACTTAAGGTAGAAGAAGCACTGGGAGAGACTCTAGTTGGTGCTCTGCTTTGGCTCCCAGAAGCCTTCTACTGAAGAAGTGTGCCCAGGCGGGGCTGCTTTTAGCTCACTGGGAAGTCAGAGAAAAGAGGGGCTGGGGAGACAGGATCAGGAGTAAGCCTGGGGTGAGCTGCCGCTGCCTACTGCTCCCCTAGTTGCAAGTCTTGTAGGGAACCTTAGAGTTTAGAAGGAAATAAAATGTCCATGCCTGAAAATAGGCGTGGGCATGCTCTAGAGAGAGCCTGCATTTGCATCCTTTGTCTTGGAGGTTTTGTCTTTCTTCTCCAGGTGAGAATTTCAGGGTAGGGTTTCAGCAGACTATTCATCAGCTTTCCAGGTGCATTTTTAATACACTGATA
This sequence comes from Carollia perspicillata, assembly GCA_004027735.1. Taxonomy (NCBI): domain Eukaryota; kingdom Metazoa; phylum Chordata; class Mammalia; order Chiroptera; family Phyllostomidae; genus Carollia; species Carollia perspicillata. Next base: position 4,557 of record PVKM010012449.1, on the reverse strand, counting down.
CATCAAAATGAGCGTATAGGGAAGTTTTGGATTATTCTCTGGTCAGCTTCACTGATTTACTTTTATCTTGGGTTTGTCTGGCTCAAATCAGGTTTTTGCTATTCTCTTGACTACTTCTGTCCTTGGGTTTGGCTGGCACAAATGGCATTAATTGGGTGTCTGTTCTCTACTTCCTTGACCACAGTCATTCCAGCTGTGTACTCTCTGGTCTGAGAGGGGAGGTATAATTTGCCTCAAGTGGCCTTGGTTAGGGAAGACGAGGTCTTGTGCTTTACTACCTGCCTGTAAGTTGTTCAAACTGTTCTGCCTTGGTTAATTTTCTTGTCTCAGTTTCCCTATTCTACTTGCCCAGGAATTTTCCTAGCTTCTTATTATCCTGCCTTAGAATATTTACATTTAAAAAACTATTTGTTGGTAAATAATGTAAAGACGCAAATAATGTCTTTGAGGCCAGGGAAACTTGAATGGCCTATTAGTTCATAGTTATTTCTCCTCCTCCTCTGGATCACCTGATAACTAGGAGAAAGATGGACGGGATTAGTCACTAAAGAAGAAAAGAATTGATTATCTCTACCTCCAGAAATAATAGTATAATAATATAGCAGATTTCTACCAAACCGTTAAAATTTTTCTTTTGCTCCTTTCTGCTGAGTAGAGTGAACTGTTGAAAGCATTCTTATAGTTATTTGTAGCTTTTCCAGTGTTTATTGTTTTTACTTTCCTCTCCCACTATTCTGCATTCATCAGATATTTACTGAACACCTTCTATTTGCCAGATACTGGTCTAGGCACTGGAAATAGGACAAGAAACAAGACAAAATCCTTGTTCTCAGGAAACTTCCATTCAAGTTGGTGAGATGAACAGTGAACATAATTAGAATGTCCAGCCATGTTGTAAAATGGGAAATACTTGGAGAGACTGGGTTATTGTGTTGGGGGTGTGACATCAAGAATTCTGTATTGATCATGTTCAGTTTGACATGCCTGTGAGATCTCCGAGTGGAGAAGACAACAGCAAGAAGATAATGAGGTACACAGTCTGGAGCCCGGGGTAGAGAATGAGGTTAGAGAAAGAAATTTAGGTGTTATCAGTGAATAGATGACATTTAAGCCATGAGTACAGATATGGTCACCTATTAAATGAGAAGGAAGATGTCCAAGGATCTGACCTTGGACACTCCAATATACAGAATTCAGAGAAGAAAAGGATGAGCCATTAAGGGAAACTAAATCCTAGAGATAAATGTGTTTCCAAAAGGAAGAAGTGGATAGGATGGGGAGGGTGTGGGAGTTGGCTGGAACTGAGAAGCTGGGGAGCTTGTATATTACTCAGTAGCAGTCTTTAGGGAGAGGAACTCCAGTGGATAGAGCAGAATATGGTAACAGATGGTAAAAAATGGAAAAAAAAAAAGGTTCGAACAAGCAAACTTCCTGATACCCTGGGATGGAAAAGGGAGCCTGGGTTTAACAGGCAAGAAGCCTGATGTGTATAGGGATCTTTCTCAGACAAAATGCGTTTTTATATATGGGTTCTTTGAAGTGGTTTAACTGACCCTATAGTTTGGTTAATAATATGTAAATCTATTTTAAAGCAAAAAAAAAAAAAAAAAGGTAATTACCAGGAGTTTTAAGGTAAGACAGTGAAGGATTTTCAAAATATGAAATGGCAACAGAATATTCTTATGAAATCCTCCTCCCCTCCACACATACACACACTGAGAGTTCATTTGGCTAATAGTGATTTTTAATACATAATTTATAATATTTCTTTGGCCTTGGCCCACACGCTAACTACAGACATTTCTTAATTAGTCCTTTTGTTGCCTAAGATACTCATTGAAATTCAGGGCAGGGAAAAATACATCACTGGCCTTTGTGTATGTATGAAAGGCCTACTTATTAGACTTGATTTGCTCTAAAAGCTTCTTTCCCCTGCAAACTGAGAGGGACCCTATGTGTGAAGTGCCGTCAGCGGCTCTTCCAGAACAACACCGACACCAGTCGCTCTCCGGGCGGAAGCCGTCCTGCTTTCTCAACAGCTTGGCTCTGGCTGTAGGAGCCTCCGGGTAGCAGGTGCCAAAGGAAGACTCTCGTGCTTGCTTTCCAAAATTCTTTCCCAGGGCTGGGGGAAGGGAGCCCTCCATGAAGCTCCTGTGAGGCACTGGGAATCTCCAAGGAGGTATAAAGCTCGTTCTCACCCCCCAACACTCCATTTCCTCTCTGGATTAGAGTCCTCCCTTTGAGCCAAAGCAGACTGTGCTCAGCGCCTAAGGCTATGACCTCTTCTCTCTCTGTTTTCCTAGTACTGCTTACCGCCTCTTGAGTTTGGAGACCCAGAAAATGAGGAATTCATTTTGCAGAGAACTCTTCATTTTCTCTTTGTTTATTTTATTCTTTTCTTCTCAATTTGTTTACTTTGGCTTTCTGCTACGTGTCTAAATCAGAGTCTTAATGATCCCTAGTAGCTCAGACTTAGAGATGTGGGGCCTGGGTGAACACCTACAGCTGTCCTTCCCTGCCTCTGCACCCTAGCCCAGTTTCCCTCATCTCTCCGGGCCTCACTCCACTCACGATTGTAGTAGAATATACAGTACAAGTTCTTTGTATTTTAACACATATACCGTATGTTTAATTGCCAAGCACTAATAAATTTCAGTTAATATGTATAGTTAATGTTATTAACATGTATGTTAGTAACATATTGCTAATCTTGCTATTATTAGTATTGTTAGACCGGTTAGTCTTGTTATTACTAACTAACTTTAGTAATAAGGTAGTTACAGAATAGCTATAGGGATGTACAGTACAGTCTAGGAAATGGAGTAGCCGAAGAACTTACACACATGATCCATGAACAGTGGTGTGGGGACTGCCTAAGAGAGGGAGGGGTGCTTGGTAGAGGAGGGCAGAGGGTGAAAATTGGGACAATTGGAATGCATAATCAATAAAATACAGTTTTAAAAAATGCAACACTCCCCCAAATAAAATCAATAACCAGATCCTTGGGTAAGGATTAAAAAGAGAAAATAAAAAAATAGTTATCTCTGGTAATAACTCCCGTCCTTGTGTAGTCCTCCTACCTGAATTCTTTTAGGTGGTTAAGGGGAGGTAAAAGGCTCTTTCTGAGTGTGCTAGACCTCAGTTGTCTTCAGCTTGAAATAACCCACAGGCTGAAGGGCACATTCTGGAGAGGTTTATTCTGCTCTGTCTCAGCTTTGATAAGCTGGAGAACATGACAAGCACAGGTGACAGAGAGAGGTCTGAGATTTTCAGGCGCAGCTTGAGGACCCTTTCTTAATCTCCTGGTATATACCCTGCATCCAGGCTGTGGACCACTAAGATACACACAAGATACCAGTTTTGAGGGGAGTCAGACAAAGTTTACAAAATAGCCTTGTATACCTTGCTGTACTCATAGGTTTAATTAGATAGTATTATCTATGAAGCCAAGTACCAATCATCAACCTATAAATTCCCTACAAATAATATAGACAAACTAGTAGAGTGTGCATCATGGAGTTTGGGGCTTTAAATAGCACATTATAAGTCACTAGTTAGTGCATTTCATCCTTGTCATGGCCCAGGTCAGTCACAGATGTCCTGCATCATATGGAGAGCACCATAGAGTCATATTTGACTGGTCGTGAACCACAGTCTTACACAGTAGTCTCCATTGTTTGCTAATTTTGTTTACCTCTCACCAGGACCTTAGAGCTTTTAAATTTCTCTACCTAGATCTTCCCCTATATCTCCACTTATCACACCTGTCACATCAAAATTCCTTTCTTTAGGTGATTCCCAAATTCAGTTTCCACTTCTAAAGGCAAAAGGAAAAGCTGATACCAGGAAGCCCTTGCTAAGGAGAGTTCTTTGGGAAACTTCAATGTAGATTGTAAGAAGTAGGAATTTGATCACCTTTAATACTTATATACAAGATACATTTTTAAATTTCTTAGACTTTTAATATAATTGTTGATATTGGAATGCCAGTTAAGACAGCTCAATATTTTGGAGTTTGTACGTTATATTGTAATAAACACATATTAACCATGTTCATTTTCATGTGAGAGAAATTGGCTCTACAGGTGAAGCTTGAAAATAAACAAGATATAAAGGAACTCTGGAAGTATATAAATGATGTTAAGAACAGTGGGCCAGGGTGGAAACTAGGCTGTTGTGAGGAAAAACGGGAGTGAGATTTTTACTTACTGTATATATTTTTATTACTCCTGGGTCTGGCATCAGTATCTCCTCATCTTAAGCTGTTTATGAGGTGGGTTAGAAGCATATGTATGTGTTGAATGGCATTTTCAAAGAGTCTTCAAATGGTTACTGATGAAGAACATTGTAAAGGATATCCAACCCAATCCTACAAAAGCCTTTAACTAACTTTTACAAAACTACTTATTAATGAGTAGATACTCTTTGCTTCCTCACGCAGCCAGAAGAAGGACAACGACAAATTCAAAAATGAAAAACAACCAGAACTGTCAGAAAGTCAAACTGTATGGGAGTCTGACAACCGAGGAGTTAAGGAAAAAACATTCATCCAGACTG
>PVKM010012448.1:0-31680 GCA_004027735.1 Carollia perspicillata | reverse complement strand
AAAATGGAACTGCCTTTTGACTTGGCAATTCCACTGCTAGGATTATATACTAAGAACCCTGAAACACCAATCCAAAAGAACTTATGCACCCCAATGTTGAGAGCAGCACAATTTACAATAGCCAAGTGCTAGAAGAAACCTAAGTGGCTATCAGTAAATGAATGGATCAGAAAACTATGGTACATTTACCCCATGGCATATTACACAGAAGAAAGAAAGAAGGAGCTCCTACCCTTTGTGACAGCATGGATGGAACTGGAGAGCATTATGCTAAGTGAAATAAGCCAGGTGGTGAAAGACAAATACCACATGATCTGACCTTTAACTGGAAACTAATCAACAAAATGAATAAGCAAGCAAAATATAACCAAAGACATTGAAATTGAGAACAGGCAGACAGTGACCAGAGGAGAGAGGGGAGGGGATAATGGGGGAAAAGGGTGAAGGGTTTACAGGAACAATTATAATGAACACAGGGACAATAGCAAGGGGGGGTGGAAACAGGGGAAGGAGGTGGGGAGGGCTGGGGTGGTGGACAGGCCTGGGGTGATGGGGAGGGGTCGGGGGGGGGAAGGCAGATAACTGTACTTGAAAAATAATAAAAAATAAATTTAAAAATAATGAAAAATAAAAGAAAAAAATGCAAAACAAAAAGATGATTTGTCTCTGATTTTTGATGGTTGCACAATGGATCCAAACCAGCTTCCAAGAAGTTGTGCTTGCCAGGTTAGTTCTTATCACTTCTTCAGCATTTGTAGATACATAAAACATGGGATTGAAAACCAATTTGTGGTGATTCAAGCAGCTTTGTTATTTTACTACCTGTATCACCTTGGGCAAATCACGTATCTTTTCTAAGCTTCAAGTTCTTCAAATGGAAGTGCAAATTGGCACCTCCTTCGCAAAGGTAAGATTGTCATACAGTTTAAGAAGGTAAATTATCTAAAGCATTTATCACATTATAGATCATTGATTCGTTGATTTGGGATGGGACTTGCATTTCTAACATGTTTCCCAGTGAGGCCAGTATTGCTATTCCATGAACCATAATTTGGTAGAAAGTTTCTAGAGCCCCTAAAAGTTATCTTATCAATATTATTTTATTATCATTATAATTATTATTAATATCTGTCTTTCCTACCAAACATAATCTAAGTTAAAAATAGGGACTAAGCCTTCACAACAATGGTCTTCTCCCCTTGCCCACATTGTTTTCAATCCTGTATGCTTACTAAATATTTGCTGGAACAATTAAATACAAAGTGTTCTCTCCATTGACTTATCAATGCTTATTTTTTCACCTACTAATTTTTTAGTAGCTTATCCCATAATCATTAGGTTAAGTTAGTATATTATCTCTCTTACTAATTTTTTGTTTTGTTTTTTAACTGAATTATTTTTCAATGTCCTCCTCCAATTTCAGCTGATATGTTATTTCTTGGAGTCGTCATAGCCCCCTGGACTTACCTCCATTGTACAAGTATCAAACTATGTGCCCGTCTGTATTGCTATCTAGATTTTGTGGTGGTTACAAGTAAAAAACTATTCAGTAGTCACACTCGCAGCTTCTTCACTTAACACACTCCAATACATAGTAGTTTCTCTCTGAAACCCTGTGGAATAGGACACGATTACAAAGAGTCCCCATAAAAAGAAAAGCTTTCTAATATTTGAGCATCTGAACTGAAAGAGAGAATAATTTTTGTCTTTTATTCCCTGACAAGTACTTAAAAAACACAGGTTTGTGAATTAAAGCCTTGTCTGTCTCCCTCCCAAATGTGTCCCATAACTCTGCATTGAGATGGGAAGACCATGTCTTCTCTGAACTCTCACACTCCCTGGAATACAAGCGTGGGCAAGTTGGGCAGCCTTCACGAGCCTTGGCTTTGGTGGGAAGGGACCAGGCAGGTATAGAAGCCAACCCTGCTTAGAGGTTTTTGGGGCTGTTGTCCAGTCGAGACATATTAAGGCAGAACCTTAGTTTGTCCTTCTCCTAGATGTAGTTCCTGGAGGCTGAGGAGAAGCAGAGTTTGGGTGGGTTTGGTGGCAGCTAAAGTCCACCTATAAGCTCTTTCCTTACCCAAAGAACATGGTAGACTTAGAGACTGACTAATTGGGGAATGATGATTTATTAGTTTGTTGAAACCTTGTCCTGAAAAACAGTAAGTCAGAGAGGAATTTGGACTACACCCTGTAAAATTGTCTATAAACTCTAATCTCCAACTAATGCAATTCAAATTGTTTAGGCAAACTATCAATGCCATAAATTTTCTCAGGGTTGTGGTTCTCAGTCTTAGTGCACATTAAAATCACCTGGAGGGCACTTTCAGAAATGCTGATGTTGGATGAGCACAACTGAATTATGTTCTATTGGAGCCCAAACATTTTTGTTTTTTAAAAACTGCTTAGGCAATTCCTACGTGCAGCCAGAGCTGAGATTTTAGTAGATTACGTGCATTACAGAGTTGCTTATATACCTAATAATATAGCTGAATGGACAGTTGGTAAAGAAGTCATATTTAACAATTTTAAAATATAATTATTGCTTTGCACATGGACATCAGGAAATATTGGCTATTTATTTATTAAATTTATTTTATGTCACTGCTGTTTAAACCACTGAATTGGAAGAAAGAACGATATAAGGAAACAGTTTTTTTTTGGTTTCTTCTTTCAAAGGAAATGTATGGTTCTTGTTGCTAAGGAAACAGTCATCGGTTCATGTTCTTCATTCCATCTTTGGGTCACGCCCAGTGCTGATCATGTCAAGACTTCAAGGGAAAAGTATTTATAAAAGTTTTTTATAACCAAGTTTTACTGGCTCAAAAAACTATTGCTATTTTTTGTTATATGCCCAATGGCCAGAACTGTTTTTCCATGAGCCAAGAATTATTTTCTAGGTGTCACAGGAGGAAAACAAAATGCTGTATTGCAAGCTAAATGGCATTTGTCTCAAGTCTACTCTCAAATATTAAAATCATTCTCGATTGCAATCTAAGGCCCACATTATAATATAGTCACCGGGGCCTGGACTAGAGTGAGGCAAGTGAGGTGTCTAGCACACGACATTCAAGGAGAGACCCCTAAAATGTAAGTCATACCTCCTTAATTTAGCACCCTAGGTGATTCACACACAACACCCACTTTCGCAGCCCTGATAGTCACTTGTAAAGCAGAAATGTGTTCCCACGTATTTTAAGAAGTATAAGAAATATTTTTTCTACTTTAAACTTTAGAAACAGGAAGTTAACACCTTTATTCTTCTGAAAAGAATAATGGGATTTACAATGACAATGTAACTCAACTATGGATCTCACAGTTGAAATGGGTGTCCGTTTGTAACAACCTTCCCAACAGCCTCGCCCCCACTTCCTTGCGGGCAGAGTCCCAACTTTGTTCAAGTGTCCACTCATCTCCCATGTGATTCATGGATAAATTCTGAGTAGTCTGAGTCAATCGTGGTATTTTGTCCCCTTTGCCCAAGTTTAGATAGGGGTTGGTGTGTGACTCATTTCTACACAATATGACAAGCGGAGATCTTTTGGGAGAAGTTTTTTTCTCTTAAACAGATATGCACAAGAGGAACCAGTCCTACTGTTTCTAGTGAATATTTTTTGTATACTCATAGGGTCCCTGGAATCACAGCAGATATTTTTCAGCCAAGAGAATAGCCATTTGAGGAAAAACCCAATATGGTGATCACAGAAGAGTGGAACAATAGAAAGATCCTAAACCTTTGATTTCGATGTTATATTTCTAAATTGTCTAATTGGGGAACCATTTTACTCTTTGGACTGCTTAAAGTAAGGAAAAAATGCATCTTATTATTTAGGCCAGTTTCGTTGGGGGTTTATGTTACTTTTATCCAGAATACCCTACATCCAAAATCATCTAATATATTATTTTTCTTATGTTTGATGAATAATTATTTGAGCAGTACCCAAACTTAAAAGCAAAGAAGCTCAAAGTGTGACATTAGAATAGAAATTATTTTGTAACTATGGCTAAAAAAAATTAAGAACACCTGATGAATGAAACAAATAGTTTACTGTTGTTGAAGAAAATGAATTTATGTGAACTCACATAGACCAGAGTTTTTCAAGCTTGGCTCTGTTGACATTTTCAATTGAGTAATTCTTTATTGTGTGGGCTGTCCTGTACATTGTAGAATGTTAATCAGCATCCCTGGCCTGTACTCACTAGAGGCCAGCAGCAACCCCAGGTAGTTCCAGTGGTAACAAGAATGTCTCCAGACTTTACCAAATGTTCCAGGGAAGGAGATGGGGGAGGGTAGGGGAGCCTTGTCAAGAACTACTTATATAGACTCAACTAGCCTTCTTAAAGAGGTACAGCAAAAGAAAACAAAAAGCCCTTATTTTAGAAAAATGGAAAGACATATTTAATCAGTTTCTTTTCGATTCATTAGCAAGTGTTAAATGTACATTTTCTATATTCTAAATATAAGTTTTGTTATAGTTGGGGACATAGAATTTCACCATGAAAACAGAACTGTAGTTGTATTTTACTACAGTTACAGTTCTTGTGCTCAACACAGTGTCTGCAATATAGTGGATTCAATAAATACTCTAGATAAAGGGATGGATGGATAGATAAATGGATGGATGGATGGAAACTAATCCCTTAAATACTTTCTTGGAGACAAAATGAATTCATTCAAAATCTGATTTGAAAACAAGTAGGTGATAAGCCCCATTGTGTAAGTGAAGTGCTACAAGAATCTTGAGAACAGAGCTACCAATAAACTCCAATAGAATAAGGATGGAGATTCTGATTTAAAAGAAAACCTTCAGTGGTTATAAGGAATTCAAAATGAAGCTTGGTGACAAAGTTTTAAAAAAGTTGATCTTTTTCTTAAGTAAGTCCCTTTAACGTTTCATATAATAAGGACTTGGTGATGATGAACTACTTTAGCTTTACCTTGTCTGGGAAGCAATATACCTGCTCTTCCATTCTAAATGATAGCTTTGCTGGACAGAGTGATCTTGGGCGTCGGCCCTTACTTTTCATCACTTTAAATACTTCTTGCCAATCCCTTCTTGCCCTCAAATTTTCTTTTCAGAAATCAGCTGATAGTCTCATGGGAACTCCTTTGAAGGTAACTCCCTTGTAGGTAACTCCCTTCTTTTCTCTTGCGGCTTTTAAGATTCTCCCTTTATCTTTATTTAACCTTTGCCATTTTAATTATGATGTGTCTTGGTGTGGCCCTCTTTGGGTCCAAGTTGTCTGGGACTCTGTACTTACTGGACTTAACATGTCTATTTCCTTTGCCAAATTAAAGAAGTTTTCTTTCATTATTTTTTTAAAGATTTTATTTATTTATCTTTAGAGGGGAAGGGAAGAAGAGAGGGAGAGAAATATCAATGTATGGTTGCCTCTCGTGCATCCCCTGCTGGGAACTGGCCTGCAACCCAGGCATGTGCCCTGACTGGGAATCGAACCACAATCCTCTAGCTCACAGGCCCACGCTCAATCCACTGAGCCACACCAGTCAGGGCTCTTTCATTATTTTTTAAAATAAGTTTTCAATTTCTTGTTCTTTCTCTTCTCCTTCTAGCATCCTTATGATTCAGATGCTGACACTTTTAGAGATGTCCCATTTAAGAAAAAGAAGATCAAAACTATGAACAGTAAAATGACTACAAACTTACAGCTATCAATGATTGAATCTAACAAAACAAAAACAAAAACAAACTAAGCAAACAACTAGAATAGGAACAGAATCACAAAAATGGAGATCACATAGAGGGTTATCACTGAGGAGGGGGATGGGGAGAATGGGGGAAAAGGTAAAGGGAATAAGAAGCTTAACTGTTGGGTACAAAATATATAGAGAGATGTTACGAATAGTATGGGAAATAGAGAAGCCAAAGAACTTACATGCATGACCCATGGACATAAACTAAGGGGAGATTGTTGGAGGGAAAGCAGATACTTGGTGGAGAGAGGCAAAGGGAAAAAAATGGGGAAAACTGTGATAGCATAATCAATAAAATGCACTTAAGAAAGTTCAAGGAAAACAATAGTCAACTGTGAGTTTTCAGAAGATAGGTTCCATACTTTCACCCAAAACCTGAAAGTGAGGGAGGGAATATGTTAGCAGATAAGGAACTTTTAATTGTTGCTTCCATTGGCACTGTTATTCTAGTATATTTATTAGTTTATTCTATTAAAATTGAAGAAGATACAATATGTCAAGCTTTGGGGAAAAGTCTAAAATCTGTTTTTCTATAATCAAAGGACTTAAAATACCTATGGTGCCACTTACAGATTTTAATAGACTAGATGAGAGAGGAGAACCAGTATAGAGATAGGTAGTAGGGAGGGTAAATTACCTTCAAGCAGATTAATGTGAGATTTTGGTATAACATCTATTGAAGATAACATGGAGCAAAAAAAAAAAAAAAAGAGGAAAACAGAGTTGAGGTGTGGATGTGGGCATCGTATATAAGGACTTGAATTCCTGCAAGAAATTAATAAGGAGGCATGGGAATACAGGTTAAGCACAGATCTACCATTGGAGCACAGCAAATGGAAATAAATAAAATATTTTAAAGCATCAGTTAATATGTATACCTAAAACAAAAGAAAAAGGAAGAAGACAAGGAGCTAACAGTGGCATTAAATGAGTTATATTAATGGTAGAGAGCCATTGCTGACCTACATCTTAGACAGAAGAAGGTGGAGTTAAAAATGGGCCCTGTATTTGGCAATGGAGAGATAGTTAATAGTACTTAAGGCAGCGAAAATTTTTTTCAGCTGTGTACAGGACTGGAAAAAAGCCTGCACAAATGTTCTATATCGCTTTGAGAGCTAGAAAATATGCTTAAGTGTGATCTATTTTGCAAAAGTCCCAGAGTACAACTTGACATTAGTAGAGGCTGATATGCCAAAAATGAATTACTAATAGACTAAAATAAACCACTATAAAATCTCTAAACCTATTTTACTGCATTTAATGACTCTTTTCCATGAATTGGACAGCTCTCATGACTTCCTGTGCAAATGAAATCTGGATCACATCTTAAGGGAAACCCACCTACTCGGTTTAATTTTACCCAGCTCTAGTCTTTTACCATAAAGGAAGATAAATTGCTTGGGAACTGGTAGCTTGAACTGGATAAAGAAGCTAGAGATCATAGAGGAAGGGCCATAAACTTTAAGAGGAGAAAGATATAATCGCAGCACAGTGCTATTCTGTTTTTAGTGTCAAAATCCTTGCCAAATAAAACCATATTTTGAAGGCAAGATAAATGTTTTTAAGAGAATCACAGCTGCTTTGGTCAAGATGGGAATGGGAGAAACCTGCCTTTCAGCCTATGCTCTATAACTTTCATGAAAATGCTCCTCAGACCCCCTGGTACCCAACCGAAAACAATATACCTTTTTATTTTCAAATAAAATCTGAAACCCAGACATATTTGAGAACTTACTAGAGGTGACCCAGCTAACGAATGGCTCAAACAGAATTAGAACCCAATTATTCTTAGTTGCACATTGCATTTAAGTGCAAAGCTGTCATGGAGTATTAACTTCCAAGTATGAAATGAAAGCAGGGTGGGATTTCTTTTATTAACCTTTGGATTCCTTCAGAAAAGCTGTCCAAATCAACTATTTCCTTTTGCAAATCTCTCATCTCCCATTAGTTGATTTGTTTGGAAATAAATAAGAATTGGTTTTGTAGAAGTGAATTGTGGGCTATTTTTTCACCGTCCATTTTCTTTTAACTGATTGTAAATAATTACCTATGAAAACCAGTAAAACTTCGTCTCTCCCTTCAAGATTCTCTGCCTCAAAATGCATTTAAAGTACATAAATGGAAATAGAGTGGTGGGAAAATGACATCTTGTCCTCTTTTGTGCATTAACAAGAGAATCACAGATAGCTATAATTTAACCTTAATAAATCAAAACTCTTAGAAAGATTTGATGATCTGACACCAACCTCAAATTCATTTGACACTTTCCGCAGCTGTTAGCAGCTTCTGTGGAGGTCCGTGTGGCAGAAAACATTCAGAGCCTAGATTCTGCATCTGCACAGCACAGACATAACTCCTATTTTGACAGGCAGATTTTACAGTTGTTTATTTCGGTCTACATTAGTATTTCATTTTTTGGCATTAAAGCCTTAACCAGTGCCAAATCTGCCCCTCTCCACATATGTACTCTGTGTTTTCTTTAAAAGAAGTAAACTGATAGCTTGAAAAATCACTTGCTTTGTAAGCAGTTCCTGGCAACCAACAGTTTTAGCATATTATACTGAGGAGGAACTGCAATAAAGCCATTTCCAACAAAAGAAAATTTCTAAATGTGAGCTTTTGTCTCTGTTTTTGTTATGGTTTTCAACTGGTTACTAAAACGCTAATGATGGTTTCTCCACTCAACACTTCAATTGAAGTACCTGGCACATAGTAGGCACTTAAAGTTACTCCTTGTAAGCTGAATGCAGTCAAATAAAAGTGGATTCATTGCAGTGCAGGAGATTGTACCCAAGTCCAGATCCAGTCTCTGTGCTAGGTGTGCTCAGTATGCCCATACATCATCTCCCAGGGATTACGGACAAAAGGGACAATGTTTCCTTATACAGTCTGTTGCATCTACAAAATATGGAAATAATTTGCAGTCAGGTCAAATGCCTTTGGAGAATGTGATTCATTGCACTGCTTATGACCTATACTGAATTTGAGTTTGGAGATCTTCATCTCAGTATGAAACTAGGCAGATTTATGGGTCTGTCCACACTGCAAATTCCTTTGACGTCATCTCAATAGGAAGTGTGTTTGGTAGAAGGAATATTAAGGCAACATCGATGTCTATACTCTGAAAAATTAATTAAACTAAGAAAATACAGTTTATTTCTACAAAAATTTATTCAAATCATTTACTTGGTTATTTAAAAAATTATTTAAATAATTTTTCATGTAGAAGTAACCAATGCCTAATGGAATAAAAATCATGAAATGAAACTATGCTAAAGACCTTTCCTTTTTTGTTTTTTAATATCAAGTTTTACATAGCATATGGTCATTTTTCAATATCAAACTTTTCATAACTTGATATAATTATATGTTTATATTATATAATAAAATATACACATATTCTCTCAATATAAACACAGATAGATATAGATAGAGATAATATAAATATTTTAAAAGCCTACATTACTAAGGAAAAAAATGAGATAAATAAAATCCATAATCTTTTCCCACATGATTAACTATACTTTTATTAATAAATGTATAAACTAAATATTAATATAAACAATATACTGAACAATCTTAGATATTCAAACTGGACAAAATGAAAGAGAATAATGTAATAGAAGAGGAGCAGTGTTCAAAAATACCTTTAGCATTAATATTTGTAATACATTTCTGGCACTATGATGTTATATTTTACCCTGAAGACATTTTTTCATTTGGTGGTGGAGTGGGTCTGTATTAGAAAAAAGACTGATGTTTTATGTAAGTACATATTTAATAAACTTCTCTGTCAGGCACAAGTAGTCCTTTCTTTAGGTATTGCCTAAAAGAAAGAGATTGAGCCATAAGGGAGCTCTTCAAAATAAACTAGTGATACAGGGTGCAGCCAATAGCGGGGCCCCAAAAAGGGATTTGGAATGGGGTCCAGAACCCAAGGTGTCCAGGAAATATTAAGATGTCCTCACCCCTTCCCCCACACAGGTGTGAGTTGGGGGAAGGAGCAAATGGAGCAGGGCCATAGAGAGCTGTTTTGCATAGCAACAGCTTTGCAGCTAACCTCTGGCATGGTCACTTAACAGATCTTAAGCCTTTAACTGGTTCATAGATATGTTAAATAGTTGTGGCCATGCTCTGAGCCAGGGAGAAGGGAGTGACTTCCACCCAAGACATAATTGGGAGGCAACTCCTCCTGGTTACAGCGCCTGCGTGACAGCTTGGAGATGATTGGCTCCATGCCAATCATCCATGGGGCCGCACCTGCCTAGACTGACTATGGCAGCCCAGTAAAACTAGAAAGATATGGAAGTCCTGGCAAGTGTAGCCGATTGTGGGAGGAGTTGGAAATGGGGCTGCAAAGGAAGACTGGCACAGGGATTTAAACCAAGACGTGGCAGCCATTAAGAAGGGGACCATGTGGTCTTAGCAAGAGTGCAGACCCCTTCGCAGCTTTGGTAAAGAGAGGAGAACCACACGGACTTGGAAGAGTGCAGACCCCTTTGCAGCACTGGTGGAGTAGGTGAGAACCACGCAGAGGTGGCAGTGGGGAAGAGCCACAATGGTCCAAGCCAGAGCACAGATCCCCTTGCAGCTTTGCAAGGAGCGGATCCAAGAGGCTTGGTGAAAGTGGAGACCCCTGCACCTCTGGTGGAGGAAAGAAGAGGCTTTGCCTGGATGGCAACACAGCTGATGGTGCCAGTGACCTGGAGACATGGATGTGTGCTGCTTTTCCTGATTTTCGGTAGCCCAGATAAGGGCAGGGGCAAAGGAAGCACTGTGGGCATCAGTAGTTATTCTAAAGGACTTTGATAGTTTAATGGGGACATTGGGTCACTACTTTAAGTCTGTATATCCTTAAATAAATCTTTCCTTTCCTTTTCACAAATCTCTGACATTGAGAGATATCTTTCCAATTGGCGGCAGACAGACGAGCCCCATAGGTATTCCGTGCTCCAGAGTCCGGGCCCCTGTGCCTGTGTGTGACTGTTCTGTAACAGTTTTTGGCATCCCTGTATGGGCCAAATATTGCCCCCCCACTTGGACCTCTGTTCTGTAACACTGGCAGGATTTTTTTTTTTAATTGTTGCTGTTCAAGTATAATTGTCTCCATTTTCCCACTAAACTTTTTCCTGCCCCACCCACCCCAGCTCCCACCCTCAATCCTTTCTCCCTTGGACTTTGTCCACAGGTCCTTTATACATGTTACTCAATGACCCTCTGCCTACTCCCCCCCATTATAGCACTCCCCACTCTCCTCTGGTTACTTTCAGTTTGTTCTTTATTTCATTGTCTCTGGTTCTAATTTGCTTGCTTAATTGTTTTGTAGATTAGGTTCCACTTACAGGTGAGATCAGATGGTATTTGTCTTTCACCACCTGGTTTGGTTCACTTAGCATAATGCCCTCCAGTTTCCTTGATGCTGTCACAAAAGATAGGATTTCCTTTTTTCTTTGTGCTGCATAGTATTCCATTGTGTAAATGTACCACCATTTTATGATCCACTCATTTGCCAATGGGCACTTAGGCTGTTTCTAGCACTTGGCTATTGTAAATTGTGCTGCTACGGACATTGGGATGCATAGGTTTTTTTGAATTGGTGATTCAGGATTCTTAGGGTATAATCCCAGCAGTGGAATTGTGATGTGAAAAGGCAGTTCCATTTTTAGTTTTCTGAGGAAATTCCATACTGTTTTCCATAGCGGCTATACCAATCTGCATTCCAACAATAGTGTACTAGGGTTGGTTCCCTTTCTCCCAGCACCTCACCAAACAGTTATTGCTTGTTGATTTGTTTATGACGGCCATTTTAACAGGTTTGAAGTGGTATCTCATCGTGGATTTAATTTGCATCTCTGATGGCTAGTGATGCTGAGCATCCTTTCATATGTCTCTGAGCCCTCTGTATGTCCTTGGAGAAATATCTGTTCAGGCCCTTTGCCCATTTTTTAATTGGATTGTTCATCTTCCTGGATTGGAGTTGTGTGAGGTCTTTACATATTTTGGAGATAAAACCCTTGTCCAAGGTATCATTGGCAAATATATTTTCCCATACTGTTGGTTCCATTTTCATTTTGCTGACTCTTTTCTTTTTAGCCATGAAGAAGTTTTTTTATTTTGATGAAATACTATTTGTTTATTATTTCCTTTATGTCCCTTGTTCTGGGGGACATATTGATGAAGATATTGCTGTGTGAAATATCTGAGATTTTCCTGCCTATGTTCTTCTTTAGGACCTTTATGGTGTCACAACTTATATTTAAGTCTTTTATCCATCTTCAGTTGATTCTTTTTTTTTTTTGTATTATGTGAGCTGGTGGTCGAGTTTCATTTTTTTTTGCATGTGGTTGTCCAGATCTCTCAACACCATTTGTTGAAAAAGCTGTTTTTACTCCACTTTGTGCTTCTTCCTACTTTGTCAAAATTAATTAACCATAGAGACATGAATTTATTTTGGGACTCTCTATTCTGTTTCATTGATCTATGTGTCTGTTCTTGGGCCGGTACCAGGTTGTTTTGTTTATAATGACCTTGGAACATAGTTTGATATCAGGTATTATGATCCCTCCTACTTTATTCTTCTTTATCAAAATTGCTGAGGCTGCCTGGGGTCATTTATGTTTCCATATAAATTTTTGAAATGTTTGTCCTATCTCTGTGAAATATGTCATTGGTATTTTAATAGGTTTTACATTGAATCTATAATTGCTTTGGGTAGTAAAGACATTTGATGATGTTAATTCTTCCAGTCCACGAACACAGTGTATGCTTCCATATATTTGTGTCTTCCTTCATTTCTTTCTTCATAGTTGTGTAGTTTTCTGATTACAGGTGTTTTACCTCCTCAGTTAGGTTTATTCCTAGGAAATTTATTTTTCTTGTTGCTATAGCAAATGTGACTTTCCCCCCGATTTCTGTTTCTGATATTTCATTGTTGGTGTACAAAAATGCCTCCAATTTTGGTTTCTGAATATTGACTTTGTATCCTGCTATTTTGCCAAAGTCACTTATCAGTTTGAACAGTTTTTTGGTGGAGTCTATAGGGTTTTCTATGTACACTCTCATGTCATCTGCAAACAATGACAGTTTTACTTCCTCCTTTGTAATTTGGATGTCTTTTATTTCTTTTTCTTGTCTGATTGCTATAGTTAGGACTTCTAATACTATGTTGAATAGAATTGGTGAAGGTGGGCATCCTTGTCTTGTTCCTGATCTTAGTGGAAGAGCTTTTAGTTTTTGTCCATTGAGTATGATGTTGGCTGTAGGTCTCTCATATATGGCTTTTATTAGGTTGAGGTGTACTCCCTCTACTCCCACTTTGCTGAGTGCTTTTGTTATAAATGGTGCTGTACCTTATCTAATGCTTTTTCTGCATCTATTGATATGATTTTTGTCTTTCCTTTTGTTTATGTGATGTATTACATTTATTGATTTGTGAATATCTTACCATCCTTGCATTCATGGGATAAATCCCACTTGATAATGATGTATAATCTTTTTAATGTATTACTGGATGTCATTTGCCAATGTTTTGTTGAGGATTTTAGTGTCTATGTTCATCAGCAATATTAGCTTGTAGTTTTCTTTCCTTGTTGTGTCTTCATCTGGTTTTGTGATTAAGATGATGCTGGCCCCATAAAAAGAGTCTAGCAGTCTTTCTTCTTCTTTGACTTTTTGGAATTATCTGAGAAGGATGGGGGTTAGCTTTTCCTTAAATGTTTTGTAAAATTTTCCTGTGAGACTATTCAGTCCAGGGCTTTGGGGTGCTGGGAGTTTTTTTATTATTATTATTACTGCTTCAATTTCATTAGCTGTTATTGGTCTGTTCTGGCTTTCTGCTTGTTTGATTCAGTTTTGAAGATTATGTTTTTCTAGAAATTTGTCCATTTCACCCAAGTTTTCAAATTACTTGGCATATAGTTGTTTGTAGTAATTTCTTACAATCCTTTTTATTTCTGTGGTATCAGTTGTAATTTCTCTTCTTTCATTTCCGATTTTATCTATCTATCTATCTATCTATCTATCTATCTATCTATCTACTTATTTGTTCATTTATTTATTTATCCTCTCTCTTTTTTTCTTGATGAGTCTGGTTAAAGGTTTTCCATTGTGTTCATCTTTTCAAACAAGCAGCTCCTAGATTTATAAATCTTCTGAATTGTTCTTTTAGTCTCTCTGTCATTTAATTCTTCTCCTATCTTGACTATTTCTTTTATTCTACTGGCTCTGGGCTTCGTTTGTTGTTGTTCCTCCAGTTCTTATAGATGTAGGGTTAGGTTATTTATTTGAAATGTTTCTATCTTTTTTAGGTAGACTGGTATTGCTACCAACTTTCACACTCTCAGGACTGCCTTTGCTGTGTCACATAGGTTTTAGAGAGACTGGGGACAGAGGCTTTGGGGAGAGAACAGAGAGAGTAGTTGCTGGGATCCTGGTACTGAGTCATCTTACATATGGTAGCAGCCATCCTGTTCAAGCAGACCATTCCCCTCCAAGTGGTAGAAACCTGACATACAATAGCCCCTGCCCCACCTATGGTGCCTAAGCCTGACTGCTGAGTTCAGAGTGACTAGATTGACAACTGAAGGAATCAGCCATAGACCGTAGATCCCTGGAAGTTTCAAACAGGCTGCCTAAGGTCGGATGGGGTCAACATCTGACATCACTAGAGACAGACCCAGAAATAAAAAAAAAACAGTGATAAATACTAGAGGCTACTGAGGTCAAATCCACTGTGGTCTTCTCCATGATTTGTGATATTTTCTTTCCTGCATAGCTTCTTAACATTCATTTCTTGTCCATCAAGTTTGCATATATTAAGTGAGTAGATTTTATACTATAGTTTATTTCAATTCACATACTTTGACCCCTCCCTTCTTTTACCCCACTTTACCTTCTTTCCTCTCATTATTTTCATTGTAAATTTTGTTTCCTCTCTTGCTACAGCTTGTTTCCATTCTGAACTCTTACTATTTCTCTCCTGCCCAGCCTCACAAAACCAATTGTCTTGTCAATGGTCATCTCACATCCTTTTTCCCCACTCTTAAAATGCCTTCATTCTCTCTCCACCTTTAGCAATCTTTGATAGTTGGTTGTGGATAGGGTAGTTACTATCGTGGTCTTTTTTTTTTTTTTTCAATTTTGTCTCTACATCTTCACTAATTTTTAATTTCAAATATCAAATTTTACCAGTCCCCTCTCCTCCTCTTTTTTAATCTCAAATTTTTAATTTTGCCCTGTCTTAGCCTGTTTGTTCTCCTTTTTTTTTGTTCTTTTTCTCTTTCACTCTTCTCTTTTATTTTTCTTTACTCTTCTTCCTTTTTCTTTTTCTTTTTGTTTCAAATTTTAAATTTTTCCTGTCTTAGCCTGGCTTTCATTCCTCACTCTTAGTATTCCCTCTCCTTCTATCATTTCAAAATCACTTCCCATTTCTCTAGACATCTCTTAAGCTTTTCTTTGTTTCTTTTTCCCCTCTTATTCCCATCCACTTATGTTAATTTTAGCTCATTTGTTGTTGATAGTGCTGTGGTGGATCTTTCACTCCAATTTGGCCCCTATTTTTATTATTTAAACTAGCAGGAATTTTTTAATTAAATGAGAGGGAGAGAGAAGAGAGGTCCTCCGAAAGAAGAAGCAGCCACAGCAACACAACGGCATGTTAGCAATCCAAGGGAGATGGCCCACAATGAACTTCCTGTAGTGACGGTGAGCTAGGAATTTCAGAGAGAATGATGTCTGATAATTAGATTAAGTTGTTTCTAATTCTGTGCAGTATTTTCCTTGCATTGTTCTCAAACAAATATTAAAAGTCACAATGTGGTGTTTGCAGGGGAGAGGGGAGTATAACGGGGACAAGTAATGGAAAATACAATACAAATTAATTAAACATAATAAAAGAAAGAAAGAAAATTAAATAGTCTGTAAGACATAGACACAATCTGTTAGTGGCAACTTGGAAAATAAAGGAGAAAGAGCTGTAACCATGTTTGAAGTTAATTGCTGAGGAAAGAGAAAACGAATAATGAGGGATTAGGGGACTCACTTTATGATCACTCATGTTTGTCTGTTCATTAGGATATCTTGGTCTTTGCTGATAGGCTGTAAACTCCATTAGAATGGGAAACATTTCTGTTGTATTCACTGATATACCGGTAACCCAATTCCCAGCATTTGATGCAACGTCTAGTCATTACAAAGTGCTCAATGGAATTTGCTGAACGGACAAAGGAATTAAAATTGATCAGGGAACATGAGTTCAAATTGATAAAAGACAAGCAACCGTAAGCACCTCTGCACGAGCTATCAGAAATACAGAAGAGGGCACAACTTCTTGCAGTTATAAAAATGAAGGGATTAAAATGTTAAATATTAATGGAGGAGATAACTATTCTACTGACCTTCAGTTGGGTGCATTGCAGTACAATTCTGACACTAACCACCTGGAGTTAGCATCAGACTTCACAAGTGGAAGGAAGGCTCAGTCCTTCAAAAGATGCCTTAACTTCAGGCTAGCATCAGTTTGAGGGTCTCCAGATCATTCAGGCCACCTGCACTTCTGACTGACTGGCTAAAATTTGAAGGTTTTCCCACCCTCCCTCACATTTAATAATTCACTAAAACAGCTCACAGAATTAAAGAAAGTACTTTAGTCAAGATTATAGTTTTATTATACAGGATATATACAGATCAGGAAGACCAGTCAAAAGAAGACTCACATAGACAAGGCCTGAGAGAAAATGATGTCCAGAGTTTTTATTGAGGTTTCAATTCCATCTCCAACACCACTCTCACCTCCACTCCACAGAGAGGTCAGATGTCCTAGAGTTGGAACCCTCAAATTAGGTCATTGGTGTTTCTGGTAACCAGCCTGCATCCTAAAGCTATGGAGAGGCTCAGCATGGGCCACCTAATTAGGGTAGCAGCAATTCCTATCACTTGAACATGCCCAGAGGTATTCATAGATCCATAAAAACTTCAATATGTCAAATGAAAAAAATATCTAATTTAAATTTCTTATTGATCCTAAACCTATCCCCAAAATCTCGCCAAATCAAAAGGTAGCATCAGAAACATCTGGGAGATGTTGAAATTTTTATTTATTAACATTGTTGGTGATACAGATTGGGTTCCAAATCTGATAAGTGGTAATCAAAATGTTGCAGTACTATTGACGATTAGTGATCAGTGTAAAATTAGCTCCAGCACCAGTTTTTTTAGTCCCTTGAGCTTATGAAGTCAAGAATACGGGCACTTTAAAAACCACAGACATATACAGCCGTTGCAAAAGAACTCAAGAACAGCAAAAGCTTCCATAAGATAAGCAAAAAATTATGTTCAATAATTAAAAAATTTTTTTAGTAAAAACAAAAATTTCCTTCAGATCTGCCTATAGGAACTGATCAGTATTCAGGAAGTCTTACCTTGTATCTGTCTACCTTTTAGAAGTTCAATGATTTCATGTAGAAGTGACAGGGCTCTCTTATCATCAGTGAGTACATTCATTTATTGAGTAACTACTGTATACCAAGCACTATGCTAGGTTCTAAAGATACATGTGAACAGAACAGACAAGATGTTGCCTGCCTCTCATGGAGCTTTATTCTGGTGGTGGGCTGGGCAAGGCAGGCACTATAAAGCCAACACATCACTAACCAAAAAACTACAGACTATGAAGAGTGAAGTTGGAGGAAATAACTGGGGAAAGATACAGTAACTGAACAAAGTACTTTAGAAGTGTGGCCAGGGAAGTTCTCTCTGAGGAGGCGACATCTGAAGTGAGACTCAAAGGAAAAGAAGGAGGTAAGTCATACCAAGCAGAAGGAAGAGATCCAACCTGGAGGTGAACAGGAACTTGATGGAAGGCCAGAGAGAGCAATAGTGTGTGGAGGAGGAAGAACTTGGAGTGATTCACTGTGGCAGTCAGTTAGGACCTTGTTGGCCATGGCAATAAGCTTACATTTTATTCTGAGTACGATGGACACTCGCTGAAAAATTTTTAAATGCCCTAGTAATATGAAGAGGAAAGAATGAAAGTAAGAATAGTTCAGAATCAGCTTTATAATGTAAAAATACCCTCAACATCGGTAAACTAAAATATATGCTGTTTACATAAAGGACTTTGAGAGCAGGCAAGAATTGTCTAATTTTATCGAAGTAAAATGAAGTAGCATCAGAAAGACAAGAAAGCAAATTTAAGGACTTCCTTTACCAAGATACTTGGAAAAAGAAAGTTCCTCCTCTCTTGATAGTGGCTGAGTTCTCCATTGACAGCTGCCTGAGGCAGGGAACTGGTGCGTCTGTTGCAGCAAAGGGTCTGGAGACTTCCACTTTCATGTCCATGTTCTGTCATACCTTTCAGGCATGGAGGAAAAACACAAATAAACAAAAAATACATTTTCAGGAATTTACAGTTAAAATATGTATTGTGTTATATAAATTTAATTAGCAACTAATAAAGGTTTGCAGTACCATTAAGTGTGTTTTAGAAGCTCCATGATTCCAGGTTTTCCAGTAGAAGCATGTCACTTTTTAAAAGAAAGGAAATGAATTGCAGGATTTTATGTAGAAATTTATTTTAGGAGAAAGTGTAAGAAGAAATATCTGAGGATATTTGTAGTTCTAATAGATGTGCCTAACCTATATTTTTCCTCCTCTTTCTAAACATTTCACTATGTACATAATAAATCCTCATGAAGTTTGACTAATGAAGTTGTCCTGTCTAAATTAATAAAGAGTGAAAATATGGTTCATATGCAGAAAATGACATTATATTTATTTATAACTGTGTGGTAACTATAATCAATACCTTTACTAGAATATACTATGGGGAAAATAGTATTTCAGAAGAATCTCCTCTAGATTTATAGCATTTATTATCTTTTCCTTTTCAGCCTATTTAATGATTAAGAGTAGACCTTAAATGATTATTAGTCATTTAAGAAAAATCTAATTTAACGTACATGACAAGATATCTTTCTAATTTCCAGAAATTTTTTCTCTAAAAATGATATAATGATATTGTGTTTTCTTTCTCTCAATGCTTTAAACCCCTGGATACCTCTCTCTCTCTCTCTCTCTCTCTCTCTCTCTCTCTCTCTCTCTCTCTCTCTCTTCTTCACCCTTCTCCTCCTACCCCACTACTTCTTTTTATTCTGGTGGCTATTTATACATATCTAGAAGAAGAAATTTGTTTCTTTAATTAAAAAAGGAGAAACAATTTAAAAAGCTGCCATTATGGGAAAATGTTTTCAGAAATGAAGCACCAGGGCCTTTGGCTATGGCCTCTGTGCTGTTTTTCTGACTGTTTTGGTAGTTTAGTGACTGTAAAGAAATGACCCTTAATGTTGCCGTGTCAGGCTGGTAATAAAATGACATCTTGGGAAAACCAAACTTTTTCTTTCCCTGCACTTTTTTTCCCTCCTGTAATTAGACTTGCCATCATTGATGACTGCCTTTGTTATTACCACCCTCCCTCTCACCTCTGCTCAGGGACAGAAATAGCTAAGTGAAGGCATCCCCTTATGTACCAGGAGAAAGATTTGGACACCAGCTGCATTCACAACCACTGCATTTTTCCTTTGTTAAGCTCAGTACCTTGGGAAATTCCTGGTTTTATTTGCAGGGGCCCTGTTAGGCATCCTTCTCCCTTGTGCTTCCTCACAACGTTTTATTATTTGCTATGAAAAACATTAGAAAAGATAGCTGCTGTTTTGCCCTTTTAAGTTCCCAGCCTGCATAACATTTTTCTGGAATCGGTCACCAGCCAGGACCATCACTAAGGAGAAACATGTGGTTGCCACTCGTGTCTAGTGCTCATCTCCCTGAGTCCAGTAGATTCAATTGAATGCCTGGATGTCACTCTCCAAGTGAATGAACCCCACGGGGACTGTACAGAGAACTAGAATTGTTTTGTTTTTTTATCAGGCCATGGACCCCACGTTTTCTCCTACCACCATCAGCAGACTCACCTTCTGTGTGCCTGCCAGCACAAGGGCAGATGAAACTAATTAGCATGCTCATACGTTCGTTTTCTTCACACTTTGCTCTGCCCCCTGTGCCTTCTGCTGGGTTCTGCTCAGATGCCATCAAGTAAGGAAAGTCATCTATTTGGTTTCTTCTCTGAAAGAGATTTAAAGACTTATGATTTAAAGACCTGTATCTCATAGCCCCAAGCTACTGGTAAGTTGCCAAGTATTAACCAAGCCTTCTCAAAAAATACATTAATGAGTCATTAATTCATTCATTTAAAAAATTATTTAGCAACTATGTGCTGGAAAGAGTTTAAGGCAAAGAAAATATGATTCTTGTCTTTATGGAGATTTAATGTGATAGAAAGATACAGGCTATATCTCTATCTATCTATCTGTCTATTTTTTTCACAGATGATTTCATACAGGGATAAGAGCAATGAAAGAGAGTGAAAGGGAAAGCCTAATGATGTGATTTGCACCCACTTCTGTATGTTTCTGTTTAAACTGTGCTTCTCGAGGAGGAGACTCACTTTGGGCACGGTGAGGTTAGGTTCTTATCCTGGTAGTTCAAAGGATAGAGACAGCTGTCTGATGAAGGAGGTGTGGTTTGCATGTTGAGGGAAAAATAAAAAGTTACTGCACAGATTACCTCTAGCCCTCGCATTTTACAGCTAAGGAAACCGAGGAGTGAAGATGATTCCCACCTCCATCCCCACCCCCAGGGTTACTTAATCTTTGATGTGAGAAAGTTGCAATTAATAAAAATGTCAAGTTTGTTCTCAGAATCTTAGGTCTCTTCTTTCTGCCTTAACAACACCTTTTATCTCCTTTTATGGGTTTGTTATGCTCCCTTATTAGAACAGGTACATTATAAATGATCAGCCATTTAGAGCTTATTGTAAACTAAAATGTTGCTGGACATATTTTTTGGAATGTATATTTGTATCATAAGCCTTATTTTAAGGTACATAAGGCCCTATTCCCTGTAAAAGACATACTAGGGCCCTGGCTGGTGGAGCTCAGTGGATTGAGCACGGGCATGTGAAGCAAAGGGTCGCTGATTCGATTCCCAGTCAGGGCACATGCCTGGGGTTGCAGGCCAGGTCCCAGCAGGGGATGCAGGAGAGGCAACCACACATTGACGTTTCTCTCCCACTCTTTCTCCTTTCCATCCCCTCTCTCTAAAAATAAACAAATAAAATATATATTTTTTAAAAAAAGACATACTAGGAACTGCTAAACAGAAGAGAGGCATTTGCTGGTCAAAGAGACTGAAACCCGTACGCTTGAACATCAGTACACTGCTCATTTTTTCCTATGGAGCACTTTAGGTTTAACATTTCAGGTATATTTCCCAAAGTGTGTGCCTGGTCTTCTAGATGAATGCCAACTTACGCTGGTTTTCTCAAAATTTCAATTGACAAATGTACTGATCTTTCTCTATTTAATTAGCTACTGAGTAATGACAATGGATATATTCAAGCAAATTTTTGAACCTTGCCATATATCCTATATCTGTCAGTACAAAAGAGACCCAGTGTACTTTCCATGTCTGGTTATTAGCATTAAGACACAACATTAAGACTGTGTCCAAAATACTATTTCTCCAAGCAAAAACTAAAACATGCTGTGAATATAGTAGCTTTCCCAAATTGGTTTTTGCATCATGTAAGCGATTAGATCTGTGCTACACTCGTTGCAGTTGGAAGTCATGGTGTTTGAGCATATTTTGCCATTTCTGCTAGCTAATAGAAAAATTCAAAACTTCAGTTCAAAGTGCTTGGAACAGCCTGTAGAGAGTTCAGAACCTTACAAGAACTTAACCTGAACCCATTTCTTTAACACCCACAGTGGATCTTGGTAGCCCTTGGAGGATTAATCTCATAATCAGACTACAAGAAAGACTGAGGATAAGAGCAATGAAGTTAGGGCACAGACATGCAGAAGATATTTCCTTAGGATTTGAGAAGAAAAATATATTTGGAACATCAATCTGAGTAGCTTAGGTTGACAGATGATGTTTTAAGAAATAACCATCAACAGCAGAGAAAGAGTTTCTCTAATTATATAATCACTTTTGGAGCTATTTGGAGTTATCTGTATACACTATTTCAAATACAAACACACATGCACACCCACACACATTCATTGTGAGCCAATACCCACTGCTGTAGTTAATGGAGTGAAATACAGCTGAAGTGGGACTAGGAGAACAGCAGGGGAAAAATTGTGGAAGCCAAGTTAACTGCTCTGACACAAACTGACTTCTTTGTCTTTTCCCGCCAGACCGTGTATTATTGTACATAGTGTAGAATGGGGATACTTTATGTAACAAATGCACCAGGCAGAATAAAGGGTCAGCAAAATACGATGTTTGAGGTTACTTTACCTCTTTTAACTCAGGATCTCTGGTGTTCTAATCCTTGGTGACTAATACCTGCATAATTAGGGCAGATTATGATTATCTTGTGCTGGTCAAGAGCCAATTCTCACCTAGAGTTCTGCTTCGGTCTGAGAATCATGTAAAGAAAAGGGGGTGGATGTCACAAAACAGCCAACACCATGATGAAGGAGCTAAAGGGCTTGATTTATGAGGATGGATTAAAGCAACTTAATAGAGTGACTAAATCATGACCCAACTCCATAGGAGTGTCATCCATTTTGAAGTTAGAAGAGAATTTTGTAAGCTGGAAATTTCAATGACATAATGGATCATAGAAGGGGAGAAGAAAAGATCTTCACCTCGCTAGTGTGTTGTGTTCGGGGCTAAAACGGGGGCAGGTTGGCAAGTCGAGATTTAAGGTTGCTCTCCTCAAAGTGATACAGAGGAAGTGTCTTCTCAGAAATAAAAGATACAATTCTGGAATGATAAACCTCGGTGGACAAATATCTTCTGTGAGCAGGGGCTACACAACACAACTTAATAGGCCTCTCGTATCTCTAGTGTCTATGATTTTTTTATTTTTGAAGTTATTTTTTTCAAATTCATTATAGAGACAAATTTTTTTTAAATTTTCATGCCAGCATATATCTTCAAAACCCAAAGCATCTCTCTCTGACAGTCTGTTTACAGACTTACCAAAATGATTATTTCAGCCACAGAAGTTGGGTAATGGTAATTTTGACCTCCTAATAAAGCTCTTGCCATTATTAGACTGAAACATAACTTCCTTTCTGGCTGAGATGTGAAACCAGACAATTAATGATGTTAGTTTCATGTAGGTCATTTTCACACAAGGAAAGTATTTTGGTACCTGCAAGCCTAGAGTACTTTTCCATTCTTTTGCCCCATTTTTGTAATTACTCTTCTTGTGAGGAATGAAGACTTGGTACCTGCTCATTAATACTTTTCTAATTAAAACATAATTCTAACAGGAGAAAGGGCATAACAGTGCAGGAGCTACACCGACAAAATGGGCTTCTGAATCACTGGGTTTTGGAAAAACTTTGCCATCAATTGACTGAATTGTTTTGAACATGTGATTTAATGTCACTGTGCTCTTGTTTCTTCTGTAAAGAAGAGAACAGCAGCAGCAGCAGTAACCCCTGCCAGTGTGGAAGATAAAGCTTCCCTCTCTCTTTGTGGGATCTCCCGGGGGTAAATACCATCTTTGCCTTATGTGCTTTGAGCTACATAAACCACTAGGGAAAAAATATTGTGCCTACTTTGACATATTCTTAGTTTTCATGATACTTCAGTGCCTGTAGTAGACACTCAATAAATGCTAAACTGAAATGAATTACCTCCCAGGAGTTTTTCCAGCAATCCTGTTAACATTAGAATACACATTTTTAATAGTTGGACCTTACTGAAGGAATCGTGTTCTTGGAGGAACACAATAATTGTAATGATTTTTCTTAAAGAAAACATTAATTATGAATGCCCAAACTGTGCTATTTAGCAAACAGAAATATAACAAATGCTTATTCACATGAAGGTTCAAGACTCTGTGACAATAAGTAAGAGACCAATGACAGAGATCTCTGGTCTTCATGCTCTGGTCAACACCAGGCAGAAATGGGGAGAATGGAGGGCAATGCCACTTCTGAATTCCAGAAAACATCTAATGAAATTCAAGGCACTCTGCCAAAAGTGAGGATTATACTTTAGGAGAAGAATAAAGGCAGCCGCTTATTGTCCTCTCCAGAAATGAGAACAGAGAGGCCAGAATCGAATCTCACTCAAGAAAGGCTTTTTGCGAATATGTGATTTCTATGAGTTTCCTCATCATGGCCCTTGAAAATCTGACAAAAAAATTGGGGCTCCCTAATCAATGTTAACAACCTTCTTAGAAACTAGTTGACTTCTTCTTTAGGATCCACTGGTAAACCTTGATACACATGGCAAGTAAATTGGGGTAGGTGAGATTCAGCTAATAAGGATATATATATATATATATGTATATAAGCATATGTGTATATACACACATATATGTATATATGTGTTGGGGTAGGGGATAATTTTACATGTGTTATTTTAATTCACTTTACATTGGTTTTTAAATTTAAGCTGAGTGTCTGGAGAAAAAATTCCAAAGGACCTTTAAAATATTATTGCCCTCCTTTGTAACTTCCTCATGCCTAATATTAAAGAATTATGAATTGCTCCAACTTTGAATTTAACTTCTAAGAAACTACTATCTTGTGTCATTTCCTTTATATTTACTTAAAATCTAATAATTTTCCTTGCTACTAAGTTACTCTAACTTATGCCTCTTTTCTTCTGATTTTTCTAAGTAGATGTTGTGTTTCTATGATTTTGTTTTGAACTCATTTTCAATACTGTCCTCGTTAGCATTTTGTGATGTCATGTATTATCACTGATCTATATAAGTTTGACTGACCCTTTCAGTAAGGGTTCAACTAAAGGCAAATGAATCATCAGAGATCTGGCTTGTAGTGGGACACAATAATTTTATTTCACTTATGTCAAAAATAGAATAGAAAATCAATCATTTCAAGCAAAAAATAACATAACTTGTGCCAAATAGCACCCAATCTTTACAAAAGAATAAAACATTAAATACCCCCCCTCTGTTTTTTTGGTATCCTCTTATGGATACCACCTTCAGGAACTGGGATATGGGAAGTCGGAGGTCCAACTATGTCATTTGCTGATAGAAATCACTTGGGCCTTTTTTTAGAAATGTCATAACATTGGACAGCATGAGCAAAAGGAAATAATTTACATTATGAAACACTCGACAAACAAATCCTGTAAATAATATATGCCGAAGAGCAGTGTGTAGCTCTCACAGGATATTGCTTTGAGAGATTTTGCTTAAAACATTTATTGGAGGCATATATTACAGTATATCATTTACTGGCTGGAAGCCATGCAATATGTGTCTTTACCAAAAAAAAATTATCTTGTAATATGAGCCCCTCCAAGGCATAATTATATAATAAAGTTCTTATTGGGAAAACTGGAAGTAGGCCAAGCCTTGTCCAAATATAGTGAATGTCAGAGCCAAATTTATTATCCTTAGCTATTAACAGGAGAAGGCAGGTTTTGTTTACCAAGCCTAATTCTCTCCTAATTACAGCCACTATAAAATAATTACTATCCATGGGATAACAACACAAGACAGAGTGACTAACAGAAGAAACTGCAGGGGTTAGAAAACAGAGTGCAATTCTGTGTCATTTTGAACAGCTTGTGTACTGCCATGAACAAATTAACGAACTTCATTAAGGAATTATGTTTTAAGAGTGGCTTTGCGGTGAAGCAGTAAAGCAATTAATGCATCTTATTTGGTCCTACATCTGAGTTGCAGTGCAGTTTGAGACAGCAACTAATTTTTTTTTTCAATTTTTGATGTATCAGGTTTAATAGGATACGACCACATTACTGGGCAAGATGGTTAATGAGTGTACAGAAAAGACTCTATTTTGGACAAATGATATCCAGCCCCTGCTAACTTGTTCTGTCTTTATGAGCAGATTTCTTACCGTGGCGATTTTAATAATCTACTGAAGACAAATGCCAACTTGTATCTAATTCCATTTGACAACCTACTCTTATGTCCTAAACTCTGTTGGATTATACTCTTGATGAAAGGTGTAGCTTTCTGAAAGGCAAGAATATTCGGTATATCTATCTGAGCCACACAACTGTAAACTTGAAATATTATTTCAATATTTCATATTCGCCTTCCACACAAATCAGAAACAGAATATTATCCCGATGAAACATGATGCTTCATTAAATTCTCAATGCTTCTCGTTCCCACATTTCTTAACCTCTTCCGTCTCATCAGAGAGCCCCAGAGGTGTAAAGAAAGCTTGCTGTAGATCTTTGTTCCCTTAACATACGTGTACCAGAATCAGCCACAATTCTTAAAACTTGTGCACAAGGGCAAGGATGAAAGGTCAAGTTATGCCTCTTGATGGGTCAGCGTCTCTTCTCCCTCACCACCCCCAATCCTACTCCTCTCTGTAAAGGGTCACTTCTCCCTGCAGTAGGAAAAATGTTCCTGTTTTGGTGACTTGGTGAAAACATACAAACTCAGCACACTTGAGGAGTCTGTTTTAGATACTCCTTTTAATAGGCCTCCAGATGGCCACATAAAAGCAAAAGGATTATTATAGCAACTCCCAACTGGGCCATTAGAGATAAAGGTAGACCAGAGTTTCCTTTAAAATCTCTTTAAAAAATATATATATATATATGACCTGATCATAAAAAAATTCCTAGGTATAAAACTAGGGAAGTTCTAAATCCAGAAATTCATTTTTGTATTCTATTTATCTTCACAAATGTCTCTTTATGCAAATCAAGTCTCCCAATTTAAAGTTAGGGCATCAACGTGTAATTTTAGATTTTTCCCAACAATGCTGTGCACGCTTTAGTTTTTTTAATTTAAAAAGTTTCTTTTTTCTTTTTCTTTTTCTTCGCTGGACACTGATGTGTTCCTATAGGGAACTAAAGTTAAGAAAGAAACAGGAAATAAAGAGATTCAGGAAAAACATTTCATGTGGAAAAAGAAAATGTCCTATCTCAAGCATATACATTCCAAGTGGCTTTTGAGTTTAAGGTTGAAATGAAATGAGGGTCCCTCTGTGGCCGAGCACCTCCTTATTGTACAATCAATTAAAGAAGTGTCATTGAATGTCTCCTTTCCTGCTTTCTGTCAGAAGTCATGGTAGCTCTGGGGTTGAAGGGAGGACTGGCTGGTTTTACACAGTAAAGTCACAGCTTCTTCTTCCCTACTTTCTTCTTTTCTATATTTTCCTAAATGTTAAAATAAGCATGGTTCATCTTATTTTTTAAAAAATTTGTTCTGGGTGTTTCCGCCAACATCCCCTACTATCATATATGCACCCTTTTTGTTCCCCAAAAGGCACAGCGGACGTATGAGACACAGGCTGCTACCCAGAACCTGGGCAAGTGACTTTCCATCCAGCCCCATTCAACTCTTACTATGAATCAACTTCTCCCAGATTCTTGAGGTACCATGTTTGTTTGTCCTAGTTTGAGTTATGGCTTTCCATCCTTTCTTATGCTTCCTTAGGAATTTTAGTGAAAAATTAGAAGAAACTGTATTGAGAATTACTAGCTAGTTCCCATTTTGAATTGGAAATTCTCTTTATCGTTTCCATTATCATTATGATGATGAAATATTTCAAACACATAAAAGTACAGAAAATAATAAAAACACGTACTCACTAAGATTTAGCAAATGTTAATGCTTTGTAAAAAGTTTTACATATTTGGTTTATGTCTTTCTTCCCCATAAAAAGTTATAGAGAGATTTGAAAACTCCTCTCGTACCGTCAACCGACACCATAAATCTCTTTCTCTGCCGCTCACCCTTCCTCCCTGCGAGCAGAATGAGCCACTGGCTGAAAACTGGTGTGCGACTTTCACATGCATGTTCATATATGTCTACTACATGTGTACATGTCCCTAAATAATATACTTTCTATGTTTTTATGATTGCAATAATATTATTCTACCACTCGCTTTTTCAGTCACCATTATGTTTTCAAGATTTATCCATGTTGATACATGTACTATAGAATTGGTTTATTTTTAAAACTTATTGTATAGGCTTCCGTTGTGAATCCAAATATAACGCAATGCACGGATACCTTGTCTGACGTGTAGCAAGGCCTCCCGTGTCATGTAACCGAACAGGTGAAGGAGAAGGATCCTTTCTTTTCTGGTTTGTGATATTTTAGTTTTGATACTACAAAGTTTTTCTTGTTGTTTCTAAAATCATATTTTAAATCGTCATAAAGCATGACAGTGACAATACAATTACTGCCACTTCTAGCGATTCACACCCTTCTCTGAAAGAATTCACCCTCTGGCAGTTGCGATAAATGTAAAGGTGCGGAGACCGCCCTGATGCAGCTGCAGTCGGGCAGTTTCTACCATGTCCCACGGAGTAGAGAGCAGAGCTACCAGAAGCTGTATCTTCTTCATAATGAATGAAGAAACGGGTCCAGAGTCTTTTAAAACTTATGTAGCCCAGATTCAATTAGTGTTATGAACACAATGCACCGACATGGCGGATGGGAAAGGACTTGGCAAATGTATCTTGTCAATCCATGGTTCGCAGATTCTTAGAGGCCCCGATGGTTCTGCAAACTCACTGGATTCACTGCTGAGTTATACTAGAACTGGTATGATATGTACTGGCTATCCAAGCATTTACAGCCTCTGCGTCTTCATGTAGATTGCTCTATCCACTTCAGAGCCTTTTAAACTCTGCGTAAAAAGTAAACACAACTATACACATGAAATGTTACAGTGCTATCAGATGTCTAAAGATGATAAAGGTTGCTGACTCAAGGTCACTGCACCCATTTACCAGAAATTAAGTATGAAATGTTGCATATTGAGGCATCATTTAATAAGAAGTAAGAACAGACATCATTGATGTCACTGTCAGTGATCTCTTTGCTCAAGGATTGTAATCTTTCAATTCTCCTGTGCACTATGGTCAGCTCTACACAGTGGTAAAGTAAAAATTCATTTTTGCAGCATACTTCAAGAAACATCGGGCAAACACAGCTTACAGAAATCTCCCACCAGCATGCCACAGGGTTTGGAATTCTCATCATTGAGTTAATTCCTGACTTGAGGCATTTTATTCAGAAGAGTCCATAATAGGAAATAAGTATGACGAAGCAAAACAACACAGTAAGATTTTATTATGCATTAAGACCTTATTAGGGATATGTTCATTTGAATTGTTTACCAGTAACCTAACAATATCCTAAAGCAATTGGACTATGACACTATTGCATTATAATGAATGAAGAGAAGAAAAGTCTGCATTGTAAGAAGCTGTCTGGTAGGAACAAGAAGAGAGGACCAGAGGAAGCAGCTTTGGAGGTTGAGGAGAGAGGATAATGAGAGTTGAGAAAAAAAGCACGGAAGAGCAATAGTATGTGTGTGTATGTTGAACACATAAAACGTGTACATGAAAAATGCCTACTTTAAGATTTTGCTCATAGCTAAGCCTCTCGGTGAAAAAGTAATCTTGTCCCTCCTTATACACATATTATTTTATGTCTTTAATTTAAAACTAAAAATATCCTTAACACCTCAAGATATACTCTATGAATTAATTCTCTTAGCTTTGTATAAAAATGTACTTTGTTTTATTTCTTCCTTAAGATTTTATTTCTCCTTTTAAAAATTTATTTTATACTTCGCGGCAACTGAAGGAAATAGTCATGCAAGTTTAAAATGCTGACACTGCAGAATGTTTTCGCTTGGTGGAATTTTGTTTGCACAGTCTATGCTTCAGGTACCCTCCAAGCACTTTTATGTTGAGTAGGAATTAATTCAAATATTTGCTTCATAAAACATGCAGTTTGCTTACAATTATACTTGAAGCTTGGCTTAAACTAGCCACTTTTATGTAACAATCAGCATCCCAATAATGCTGGTAAGTAAGGCCACTTTATTTTTTTTAAATGTATTTTATTGATTATGCCATTACAGTTGTCCCATTTCCCCCCGTTCATTCCCCTCCACCCTGCACACCCCCTCCCTCTCACACTCCCTCCCTTTAGTTCATGTCCATGTGTCACAAGTTCTTTAGCTCCTACATTTCCCACACTACTCTTGCCCTCTCCCTGTCTATTTTCTCCCCACTGTCTATGCTACTTTCTATATGCTTTTGTGATACGAAGCCAAACCTGGGGGATTAAGACCAATTTCCCTTTAAAATAAAAACAACACTTCCGACAATTGACCTTGGCCGAATGCTTACCAATTTCAGCCACTGAGAGGCAGTATTGTGCAGGAGTTAAAATCTTGAGTTTTGGCATCAGCAGTCAAGGGTTCAAGTCTAACATAACTATGGATTAGTTAACTTTTAAGCTTCATTTTTCTTATCTTGCCAAAGTGAGGTAAGACTCATTTCTATTTTATACTGTTTTTAAGATTAAATGAGATAATATGTATTAAGTGCTGAGCACATGCCTGGTGCTCATAAAATCCAATGAACCTAATGGGAAAGCATGTGCGTGATATAGGGATGGATACGTTCCAACCCCCCGATGATTTTCTCCCTCCTCCTCATATACTTACCTAATCTCACACATCCCTCACTTAGAAATGAGTGCCATGGACACAGATGCAGAAAAAAAAAAACAGTTGATTTTTATGAGGAGAACCTTTGGCACTAAAGTCAAGGAACTCAGAGAAATGTTTATCCCAAGTGCCTCCCAGTGACTTTCTTGTTTTAGGACCACTCAATAGCTCTAGCACTTCCCATTTCATAATTTTTGTCATCATCTCCTAACACAATGTTATCTTCCGTGACAACTGCACTAACCACTGAACACCAAGGGCATTTATCCTATTAGTAGGAACATGCTGCTCTTAGATAAAGTTCCAGAGTCTAAGGCATCACTTAAAAAATAAGACTTTATACTGCCAGAGTAGTCTTTATATCCATATTATCAAATTTATCGCCACCTCCTACTAAATTTAAATGTTCAGAGCAACATATATATCACTAAAGAATCATTGGTAAATATATCAATTATATCTACAGGGACATGTAGAAACATCTATTCTTGACAATACATTAACATTCAGAGACCACACAGTAGTTTGTAGTTCTTGAGACAGAGAATACTTTCAAAGAAAGGCACTGTTGCAGGCATGTGTAGAACCTTTACTGTGGAATCGACAATTGACCCCATACCCAGCATATTCCCTGATCTCAATTCCACTGCGTACATCTAGCCTTTAACAAGCATTGTGATGGCTTCATTCACAAGCGGTTTTCCAATTCTTATTAATTATTGATTAAAAATAAAGCAGCCTATAGATTCTTTGGGATCTAGATCAGTTTAACTCTATCTTTATCTCATACGAAGGGAAATTAATAGTAGATCAACAATCATGTTTATTGCTAAAGTCCTCTCACATCCTTTAGAATTTTGATGACTTTTCCATTTGTTGATACACATTGAACCTACAGGTACATAAAAGTACCACTGATTATCAGGTTCTTCTCAAGATCATCCTATGTTAGGTTCATCTTGAAATGTAAGTAAATATATTGCATGTTCTGCAATCATTTCACTGACAGATGAAGGGTTCTGTATTTGTCCTTAACTTTTCTGGGCAGAAATTCAGAAGCAGAACTCTGGCCTGTTAAGAGGCACAGCTGTACCCTGCAGGTAGAATGAAAAAGGTCCTAGATGAGGTCTTGAATGCGTGTCCTTACATGCTTCATACTGCAACCTAATGTACAGTTGCAGACCACCCCACCTGAGATAATAAATGAGAAATTCTCAGGGCTGTTGAGCACTTTGCAAATTTTCTCAGTGGATCAGCACAAACTTAGTTAGCACAGGTGTTCATGTAATTGTGATTCATTGGAAAAATTCTCGGTGCTCAATAGCCCTCGCACTCTTTTCCCTCCTAGGTGCTGGTTAAGTGTGAGTATATTGTTGGGAAATGTGCCATGATGTTGGGCTCCACTGGTGCTTGGCTAAAAGGTGTACAGCTGATAAAAAAAA